>BTHS01000017.1:29888699-30053699 GCA_036184385.1 Tokudaia muenninki | reverse complement strand
CAGAGTTAAGAGCACTGACTGCTCTTTCAGAGGTCTTGAGTTCAATTCCCCGGAACCACATGGTGGCTCACAACCATCTGTAATGGGGATATGATGCTGTCTTCTGGTGTGTACTTACATATACATGAAATAAATAATCTTTAAAAAAATAAAATAAAAATGGTTCTAATACAGTTCTGTGTGACCCCCAAAGACCTTGGAATGTTTGCCTGACCTGGTGTTTTCCAGAGAATGGGTAGGAATTCATTATGGATCCTCTCTCCATGCAACACTGGGACATGGGAACCCATGCAAAGATATTATTCATGGAAGTATTACCATCTTCACTGTATCACTCCAGTCCCACCTACCTACCCACAGAGCAATCCAATCTACAGTGGTTTTTACTTTCCTCAACCTCTCCCAGAAGAAGACCCCAGGATCATTTCCTTAAAGTGAAACCACCCCTGGATTTACCCAAAGCATCATAAGCCGGGAGGATATTCATCCAAATAATATCATCAGTCTTCCTGGACTGGACCTTTATGGTGAGGGAGCGAGGGGTCCTTTTGCCCTCTCTGTGTGTAATGACAGTGATGTTGTAGGCCAGGCTTCTGCTGCAATGAATCAACTTCCTCCTAATGAAGTCGATGACGGCCTCCCGGTTTGCCGCCTGCTCTTGGAAACTGGAAAAGCAGCTTAGGAACAGAATCATGTCTTGGTCAGATCTGTGGTTCAGCTTTGTCCCCTTTCCTGTTGAGCCTCCCTGTGGAAGGTGACAATGCCAAATTTACCTCTCCTGAGATTTGGTACTTTGAAGTTGAGAGTTCAGCCAGACCCATTCATGCTAAGTTCTCTATACAGTCCTTTAAAGAAGTCATTGGTTCCCGTCAGGGACACCTTTGCTGTGGGTTGGGCATCCCTGGTCCAAAACCGAGAGACCCAAATGCTCTGAAATCTCAAACGGAAAACAACAGCAGTGCTTTTTAAGTGTATGGCTGGTTTGACCGCATGGACACATACACCATAGGTCTGTCCTCAGAGGCCAGAAGTGAGTCGGAAGGGAGCTCCTCTGGAGCTAGTTACACATGGTTGTGAGCTACCATACTAGGCAAAGAATCTGTCAACCTCAGAACTACATCCCCAGCCCAAAATAAATTTGAAAAATGATATAAGGAAACAAAATCCTTCGTTTACTAGTAAAAAAACAAAACCGAAGACGAAGATGAGAGTGTGAACCCCAGCGCCTCCTTTCCTTCCCCTAGACAGTGTCTCAATATGCAGCCAAGACTGGCCTGGAACTTTCTATGTAGCCCAGGCTTGGCAGTCTTAAGCTGGTGATCCCCTTGCCTCAACCTCCCAACTGCTGGGGTTACAGATGAAGGCCACTGCACCCACCTCTGGACTTCCTTGTGTTGTTTTTGTTGTTTCTTTAAGGTCCCAGAAGCTAAGAGGCTGCTACAGCAAGTGGCCTAGTTCAGTCAGAGGTTTGCAGGAGTCAGAATACACAAGGGAAAATTGTATGTGGAAGCTTCAATTTCTGTCTTGAAAGCTTTTTTT
This sequence comes from Tokudaia muenninki, assembly GCA_036184385.1. Taxonomy (NCBI): domain Eukaryota; kingdom Metazoa; phylum Chordata; class Mammalia; order Rodentia; family Muridae; genus Tokudaia; species Tokudaia muenninki. The sequence continues at coordinate 30,052,160 of BTHS01000017.1, read as the reverse complement.
GGGGGGAGGGGGAGTGCTAAGAACTCTCCCTGATCTCAGGTTTTGAATGTTTGTCTAGATTCTTCTAGTCAAAAGCTCTTTCTCTCCAGTCTTAACCTCTGCCGCCAAGGCTCAGAGTTCCCAGGGAAAGCCTGACTTACTCATGGGAATGTGAGATATCATTCATTTTAGCAAAACAAACAACATCCAGAGCTCTGATCCGAACTGGCTGGGTTGGAAGGGATGGGCTGTAAGATCGTGCTTTTCTGGGAGCTTCACAAATAGATGCAGAATTACTTACACAGGCAGCCCTTGGAATCCCAATAGTTTACCAAATACTATCTTGCTAGGTAATCTCTAACATGGCCAATAGTACTGACTTAGAGAACCTTAAGTTTCCTTTATAGCTTCTGAAGTAAAGCAGTAGTATTTCTTTTCTTTTCTTTTTGTCTTTTCTTTTCTTTTTTCTTTCCTTCTCCAGACAGGGTTTCTCTGTGCAACCCGGGCTGTCCTGGAACTCACTCTATAGATCAGATTGGCCTCAAACTCAGAGATTTGCCTGCCTCTGCCTCTCGACTGGTGGGATTAAAATCGTGCAGGACCACATTCACCTGGCCAAGTAGGATTTCTTAAACAGGAAGCAAAGACGCACATTTCATGGAAATCGGTGACTGTGGTCCAGTCAGAAATCAGAATCCCAAATTATCATTACCAACTCTGTCCTTCAGCTCTGCAAGGCTAAATTTTATGCACAGAAACAATTTCTATGCTTTATCCCATTTACTGCTTCTACTAAACCCATTTAAAGAAGATGCAGGCTCAGAAGGGGTGAAATGGCCCACCTCTCAAAGTCACAAGCCCCACAGGGCAGAGGTGAGATTTGAACCCTGAACCCTGTGAACTCACCTTCACCACTTTATGCACCATAACTTCTTGGTCCAGGAGCAGCTCATCACAGAAGCACTGTTCCCCAAAGAACCTCTCTAGTTTCTCCCAAGCATCCTGCCCTTCCTCCTTCCAGTCCCTCTGGGGCTGAAGGCTGTGTTCCAGGAATTGGTCTAGACTGTCCCCAGGGGTCGCATACAGGTCGGGGGATGGATCCATTTCAGCTGGGTCGGCCTGTCCCCTAGATTGAATCCTCTGTGCTTCTGCTCAGCTCTGAAGGGTGAAACTTCCCGCAGTGCAGTGGTCTCTGGAGAAGGAGACAGTGGGACACAGAGAGTAGCCTCTGCTTCTGAGGGAGAGAATAGCCTGTGGTTTCTCCAGGCAGGGAGCTGCCCCGCCCTCCTCCCCTGTGCCTGGCTGGAGAAACTGCAAACAGAAACCAAGCTTTGACAGGAATTGAAAGTGAAGCTGCAGGGAGACCCAGCTCTCTTTCTTCAAGGCAGAAAGGAGCAGGAGTATGGAAGGTGGAAGGCTTCTCCCTACAGGCTCTGTTGTGGGCACGGGGCGTCTTTGACCACACCAGAGTAAGATTCTGCAGTTTCAGTGGCAGCAATTTTGGCCACATAATCTCTTCTGCCTGGTGATCTGGCAGAGGCAAATGAGTCAGGTTTAGGGATGGAGCTGAGACTGAGAGAAAGAAACTACCTGTGACTCGGTAGATCAAGGTGCACTAGTGATTCATAAGTAACAATGAACAAATATAGAGCGAAAAGGGGTTGCGTTCATGTACACACACAGTCCCTGGTCTGGCAGTGTAGCCTAGTTCCGATGGAAGCACAGGCAAGACCTGCTGCATTTCCTCACTTGCTCCCGGATGGAGCCTCGGTCCGGAGTTGGGGTGTCTGGAATCGGTGGGGTGTCTGGAATCGGTGGGCGGGCTCCAGGCATGAGTCAGTCTCAACACACTCCATGTTCCTAACTAGGGACCTCAGCCAGTCTCCCCAGGGCTGATCATCTGTGCAGGCATCTTAGCTAATGGCCACGACCAGGGCCAAACTCTCCTGCTGCAGGGCCTATTGAGGTGACATTTCTGCGATGTCTACTGCAGTCCCAAAGATGTGAAAAGCAAAGGATTGCTCTTGGACTGTTTACATACTTACTGTCAAGCGGACCGTGTGAGGTTCTCACGAAGTTTTCTGTCTGGTTATCTTCAGTAAGTGACATCTCTGGGTTCTGGTTATCTGGTGCAGCCTTGGGTGTAGGGTTAGGTTCCTGACTAAGCTAAATTTTCATGTCTAAAAGGCACTTTTTGCTACGCTCACCACACATAGTTAACTCTCATATCACACTACCCAGTAAATACATCTATATATCTTGTCTTGGTTAGGGTTCCTATCCCTGCTATCAATACCATGTCCAAAAAGCAACCTGGGGAGGAAAGGGTTTTTTATTGCACCTTAGAGATTGTCTACCATGCAGGGAAGTCGGGGCAGGAACAGAGGCCATGGATGAGTGCATGGTACTTACTGGTTTGCTCCTCATAGCTTGCTCAGTTTGCTTTTTCATACAACCCAGGACCACCGGCCCAGGGTTGACAGACCCTTCCCCCATCAATCACTAATTAAGCAAATGCCCCACAGGCTTGCTTAAAGGCCAGGGTTTTTTTGTTTTGTTTTGAGATTTATTTATTATTTTATGTAAGCACACTGTAGCTGTTTTCAGATCCACCAGAAGAGGGCGTCAGATCTCATCACGGATGGGATGGTCGTGAGCCACCAAGTGGTTGCTGGGATTCGAACTCGGGACCTGCAGAAGAGCAGTCAGTGCTCTTAACTGCTGAGCCGTCTCTCCAGCCCCTAAAGAGCTACTTTTATGGAAGCATTTTCTCATTGAGATTTCCTCTTCTCAGATGAAGGTAACTTGGGTTGAGGCAGGGAGATACTCTCTTGAGATGATGCTGTAAAGGATTTACTAATGAGCTTGCTTACAAAATACAAATCATGCAAAGTAGCGTGTTAACTCTCCTGTCTGCCTACGGAAAGGTGGATGGCATCGGGGTCAAGTAGACCATGTCGACAAGAGGGCACTGGGTTACGACAGAGCTCCAGAGGCGTTGAGGAAGGAGATCTCTGCTTGTGGGATTCAGGGGCGACGCCTCAGGTATAAGATGACAGTGTTAGCAGTCTAGCAGAAAAAGAAGATACTCTAAACATATACTTTGTGTCTCTTAACCTATCAGATTACTATAATTGAAACAATAGGCAACAAAGACATGGGAATTCTCCTAAGACTCTCATCTTGGGAGATGTGATGTTAACAAACCCATGGCCTCAATTCTCCCCAGAATAAACTTATAGGTTGGCTCCCTGGGAATTAGGCATTTGTTAATCTGTGGTGGATGGGTGGATCCTAGCACATGGAGCAGACTCTGGGTCTGCCCAGGCGCTGAAATCATCCTCCACGCTCAAAATGGAGTCAAAAGCCGCTTGTGAAATGAAGTCTCCCAGGGAAAGGTATATCCTGAAAAAACTGTCAGGTTATACAATACAGAGTGATTTAGAGTAGTTATTGTCACTGAGATTCAGTCAAATCACCTAATTAGACCACTCTGTGGGTAAGGTTTACAGGTGATCAAACTACTAAGGCTGTCTCTGGGGGTTAGGGGTGGGTGGAGAGGAGGCAGAGAGACCGGCAAAGAGCAGAAGATGCCTTGCTAGTTTTATAGGGACAGGTTGTGTGTGTGTGTGTGTGTGTGTGTGTGAGAGAGAGAGAGAGAGAGAGAGAGAGAGAGAGAGAGAGAGAGAGAGAGAGAGAGAGAGAGAGAGAGAGAGAGAGAGAGAGAAAGAGAGAGACTAGAATAGCCTGGGGACTCTAATTTGTTACAGGCTTGCTTGACTTCTTTGGAAACTAGATGCCCTCGCCACAGATAATTGCTCCGGGGGCAGGGGTGGTTAAAGGAAGTAATATCTTTTCCGACAAGCAGGTTTCTGAGGAAAGCAGAGTTTTTTTTATCTGCCAGTGATCCCTCTGTTTGCCTGGTCAGTATCCAGCCTGAGCCGGCTGAGCCCAGACTATCCGTTAGCACTGCTATCTGGGGGACCCTGCTTTGGACATAACAGTTACAACACGACCTTGACAGGATCTCAGGCTGCTTTCCTGGAAGCTGCCTCAACAATTCTGTTTCCTGTAGCATGGGCGAGTGTCGTGAGAATTCTGGAATTTTGGTTTCTTTAAAAACACAGAAATATTGTAAGAATATACTTTCGATTTAATCCTAGGTGTGGGATACGGGGCTGCTTCAGACTGTCACAGCAGCTGACTGTGATTTGCCTCGTGCTCTAGCAGAGGCATGGTCTTGCCAGCTGCAGATAGTTTCTGTGATTGTGTGACATTTGGAATTCTGGGACCTTTTCAGAGGGTAGATAAATGCTAGGGCCTGGAGAGGCGGCGTCGGTGGCTGTTGGTCATTGGGGGTGCGTGTTTGGTTACGGTTTGACAGTGGTCATGCTCAGAGAAGAAACAAGAAGAAATTTGACTCAGAGATCTCTGTCTTTCCCTCCCCTCTCTCCTTCTTTCTCTCCTGTTTAGTGATAAGGTTGATTGGGGGGGGTCGGGGGGATAAAGGGTGGGATAAAAGAACCTTGCAAAGGAGCAAAATCTGGCCACAGGCAAGAGACCTGGATGAGGTGCTGGAACTAGATGTGTCTGCCCCTGCAGTCAGAATGGCTGACTGCTGAGGGTCAAACCTGGGGCTTGACTAAGCCAAAGGGTCCCAGGATTGACTTAGTTCTTTGTTCTCTTTTTCTTTAATTATTTAAAGATATCTCTCTCTCTCTCTCTCTCTCTCTCTCTCTCTCTCTCTCTCTCTCTCTCTCTCTCTCTCTCTCTCTCTCCACCATTGTGTGTGCAGTGCTGGTAGAAACCAGAAGAGGGCATTAGATCTCCTGGAAGTTACATGGTTGTACACTATCATGTGGGTGCTGGGAATCGAACCCTGGTCTACTGCAAGATCATCCAGTTCTTATAACTGCTAAGCCAGTCAGCTCTCTAGCCCCACTTTAATTAATTTTTAAATCAATGCACAGTCTCGTATTTCCTCATGGTCTCTTAATATACTTAGTTTTAGTTGATCCTCCTCCTCTCCCCTTTCCCCCTCCCCCTTCTCCTCTCCCTCTTTCTCCTTCTCTCCCTCCTCCCTCTCCTTGCCCTTATCTCCCTCTTCCCCTCCCTCTCCCTCCTCCCTCTCCCTCTCCTCCTCTCCCTCCTGCCTCTGCTCTCCCTTCTCCCTTTACTCCCCCCCCTCTCCCTCTTCTCCCTCCACCTCCTTCTCTTCCTGGCCCCAGTCTCCATTCTATAGTTCCTTTCATAGAGCTCCCCATTCAACTTTCGTCTGGCTTGCTTCCCAGCCCCTACACTCACTCCCATATACATGCACACATGTGACAATCAGAAGCTAGGATTCACACTTGAGCATGAGTACAGTGTACTTGCTCTCTGACTCTTGGTTACTGTACTGAAGAAAACAAATTCCAGTTCTATCCTGCTCCTGGCAAATTTCTCTTTCTTTCTCTTTTTTTCTTAACAGCTGAATAAGATTCTAGTGTGCACATGTATTGTATATTGATCTGTTGGGACAGCTGGGCTGATTCCATTTCCTTTCTGTTGTGAACAGAGCAGTGAGAGCCATGGATTGCCCAAGTCTCTCTGAGGGAAGATACTGTGCTGGTTGTTTTTTGTCAACTTCTCAAACCTGGACATTTCTGGGAAGAGAAATTCTTAATTTAAAAAGAAATGCCTCCTAGGAGTGATCTGTAGGCAAGAGTGTAGAGATACTGGGCTATCTCTGTTAATGATTTAATGTGGAAGGGCCCAGCTCACTGTGGGCCCTGTGACCCCTGGGCGAATGGGTCTCGGGGCTATAAGAAAGCAGTTTGAGGGGCTGGAGAGATGTCTTCAGAAGGGTGTTAGGCTTGGGAGAGGACGTCTCTGAAACAGAGTTTATTGCGCTGTTACGGGCATCAGCTAAAATGATAATAGCGGCCACGGACAAATTCCTTAAGCGCCCAGCCACTTTGGCAGAGCGTGGCTGGAAAAACATCACTGGTCTAAACAGCCAGTCATGGGGTGTGTTTGTTTTGAGGCAAGGTCCCACTGTGTCTTGAGCTTTAAACTTGTCATGCTCCTGCCTCAGTCTCCCAAGTGCTGAGGTTACGGCTGATCACCACCAAACCAGGCTGCGAAGATATTTCATATTGAAAGTCTGGAGAGAAGGAACTGAAACCACTTACTCAGAACCTATATCGGTATTGATATTCAGGGCAGGACTGTCAGTGGTGGGTGTGGAAGGAAGTCCAACATGGCTGCTAGAAGTTCAAGGAGCTGCTTGCCTTCTGCCTCACCTCTGCTCAGGGAAATCTATGGTCTTGACTACACTAGACATAGAAATTTCAGGATCAGACAGTGTAAAGTAACATTAGAGAGTTTATTAAGTAGGTAGTGATTTCGGGAAAAGACAGGGTATGGGTGAACAGAAGGGTTGGGGAGGGGAGAGATAGAGACAGAGACAGAGACAGGCAGTTTTGTGTTTATGTGTGTTTACAATGGACATTATAGATACACGTATGATCCTGTGACTTTCTATGTTTCATTCCTCAATTGCCAGCAATCACATGGTTGCTCACAGCCCTCTGTCATAAGATCTGACACACTCTTCTGGAGTGTCTGAAGACAGCTACAGTGTACTCATATGAATAAATCTTAAATATATATATACACATATATATTGTATGTATATATACAACAAATATATAAATATATAATATATATTTTATATAAATATACGATATATTATATATAAATATATTAAATATATTTAATGTAATATATATTAATATTTATAATCAACTATATATGAATATATAAATATTTATAATTAAATATTTAAATATATTGATGTTGATATTTGTATATTTATATATAATATATAATATATAAAATATGTATAATATATATTTTGTCAATATATATATTATATATATATATTTACAAAACACATATAACCTCTTTGATTTTCTGAGTTGTTCGGAAGTTGACGGACTGTTGATCAGCATCAAAGGCAACCTAGATACCAGTGGGAGGGGCTTTCCTTCCCTTCCTGTTTCTTTAATTTCCTTTGTCCTCTATATTGGTTCAGGACACTGTGAAGCCATCAGTGTTTGGAGATAGTGGGAGTGCCCTGGCAGGAGAGGTCTTGTTAAAAAAAAAATAATGTTTATGTGTGTGTGTGTGTGTGAATCTGTATACACCGATATTTTGCTGCAGATGTCTGAAGAGGGCTTTGGGTCCCGAGCAGCTAGGGTTAAGGCAGCTGTGACACCTCCTGGTATGCGTACTGGCGGGGGAATAAATCCAGATCCTCTCTGGATCAGAGACTTAGCGCTCTGAACTGCAGAGCCTCAAGACAAGTTATTGTCAAAAGAGAGATTTATGAAACAATAAATACCGAGGAGTCGTACTTTCCCCAGAAATCTAACACTAGGGAGTGGAGAGACCTGACAGGAGCCGGGGAGGAACTTCCCTTGCTCCTGAGAAGCTAGCGCCCACAGGTCTGAGTATTGGGACATTTCTGGCAGGACAGCCTGCAGCCAGGGCCACGATGGGTTGGGGATGGTCTGGATGTGCCTAGGCAGATGTGAGGTCCCCTGGGGACAAAGAAGACCGTGCTGACAGAGATGACCTCTCTGGGGCTGAGCTCGGTCTGCTACTTCCTGGTTACATGGGTATTTGATTTAACTGTAGAATTCTGTTACATGTGTGTCTTGTATGTCTACAGTTTAGGTCCCTTCGCTGGGTTGCACAGAACTAACAAGGTTTTATTAAAAAGATTTTAGTGAAAAGGTACCCTTCAAGGTTTACAGTAAGTCATTTAGTCAGGATTTAAGGGGGAGGTTTCAGGGTCAGCCACCTCTGATGTGGAAGCTCGGCTCAGAGACTGTATGTCCACCTTGGGTAATACATTTAGCATCTCTGAGACTCGTCCATTACACTGTGAAGAAATAAGAGGTGACTTCATACCACACAGGGCTGATACGGGTCAAAGGAGAGAAGGCATGTAGCACAGGACAGGGTCTAAGGGAGGCAGGCATGTGACACTCTTCTGCTGTAAAGATGTCATTGTTACCCACTCCTGCAGCAATAACACAGAGACACTCATCTGAAACACTTCTTCTGCACAGCGTAGTCATGGTGAGAACTCTGGGATCCACACGGGGTCAGTGCAGCTGGGGAGACAGACAGGAACCTAAAACACCGCCAGACAACACTGAGGCGCTGGAAGCGGGACAGTCCTGCTCTTGCTGACCTCGAGGGAGCCACAGCTGTGCTGTGGACGGCCGGTGTCTCGCTCGGGAGCAGCCTCTAGGAGGCAAGGGTGTGAGCCCTGCAGAGGTAAGGAAAACAACTAGCTAATGAGCTCTGGAGACCTTGAGCTCTAGATGAGAAGCCTTGACTTCCTTGTGAAACCTCAAGCGGAGGGCTCCGTTAAGCCATGCTGATCCTCGACCTTTTGCAAAGGTGAGATAATAAATAATAAAAAGTTTGCTTACCCTAGATCCCTTTGAAAGGAGTTGGTGAGTGAAGCCAAATTCTAATAATGGAGTTTCAGAGTGTCTGGAAGATCTTACCTCACAAACAGGGTCAGGAGGTAACAGGTCCTGCCTGCCCTGTGCTCCACCTGAGACAGGAGAACCCGTGTCAGACAGCGGCTCTCAAACCCCATTGTGTTAATTTTAGAATCACAATTTGAGTTAAAAATATGTCCAGTCATGCCTTCTTGAGTTACTCTCAAATAACCTTAATTGCATCTGCAGGCTCTAAGATCTGTCTTCATTAAAAACTGTCTTTTCATAAAAAAAAGTTTTTAGTTTGTCCTTTCCACTGACAGCAGATCTCACTAAGCTGCAATTCCCCCCATTTCATTCTTACAGATAAGCATAATTCCCATTATCTTACAACAAACACTGGTTCATTTCCTAACACCAGAGCACAAGCTCTAGAGACCAAAACCACATCCAACAGTGAACATGTAAAAATGTCGTTGGTGATATACCATTTTTAGGAGAAATTTTCAAAAGCTAATCCATTCCCTAGCTTGTCCAACTCAGGAAAAATGAAGTATAACCATGGAGGGTGTCATATCATTGTAGTCCAGGGCTGATCTAAGATCAGCGAGGGAGAAAGCCTGCTACTTGTCATCTGATACGCCGGACATTAGAAGGACAAAGCTGCTAGCCAGAATGTTTTAGCCCAAATCCGTTAAACTTTTATATATGACCTCCAGCTAACAAGAACAGCTAGGGGATAGAGGGATGAGCTAGATGTCACCATGAGGAAGCCGTCAGGCAAACCCAAAAGCTGGAACTGTCTGCGGGAAAACTGGCCCAGTTTTTTCAACTTGCCATTAGAACAGAAAAAGACTGTTCACTGACACCTGAGGGACCAGACATAATACAGAGTGAAGGGCAGGAAGCTGGTTTGTAAACTAATTAGAAAAGGCATCTTCTGAGGTCGTTTTGAAGAAAGATGAATGAGATTTGAATTTCTATACAAAAAATTATCAAACTGTAAAATGAAAATATCTGTTTAAAGATACATTAATACATAGTTTGTGCAACCTATTATAGGATTTTAGGGTCAGGCTTGGCAATATAAACTTTGACTCAGAAGCCTGAGGTGGGGAGATACTGAGTCTGGGGCCACGACTTTGAGTTCCATGCCAGCCAGGAATACACGCCAAGTCTCTTCTTCAAAGAATTCTAATATTTTAAATGGTTTCGTCTTTAAAAAAAATGTACGAACCGGGCGGTGGTGGCGCACGCCTTTAATTCCAGCACTTGGGAGGCAGAGGCAGGACGATTTCTGAGTTCAAGGCCAGCCTGGTCTACAAAATGAGTTCCAGGACAGCCAGGGCTACATAGAGAAACCCTGTCTCGAAAAACCAAAAAAAAAAAAAAAAAAAAAAAAAAAAAATGTACGGACATATTTATATGTGCTGAGAGGGTCCCTAAATACTGACTAAATTTTTTCCAGTGGTGATTTCCACTTAGAAGGTGAAAACATGATTTTATTTTTCAATTACATGACTTAATATTTCTAGTTCGCTTTTTCTCAATGCATATCTACCATTTTTGTAATAATAAAAGGTTAGTTAAAAAAGACTGACAACTTTGGAAAACTAGGAGGCAAAATAAATGGTTCTTTCACATTTTCTTGTCATGGGTCATTGGGTCATTTCTTTTTTCAGGGAAGAGCGAATAAAATTCAAGAGCATAACCAGTGCCAAGGACGAAAAAAGGGAGAGAGGAAGGGGAGGAGAAAATCTCTGTGATGGGAAGGACCAGTAGAGACCTCATACTTAATTCAGCATCTCAACACTATCACATATATAAACAGACTTCAGAAACAAGAACCTGTAAGAGAACATATCAAAACTGTAATAACCAAGTTAATGCATGTACTGTTTCTAATTTGCAGTGCATCTGGGTAGTAGAAGCATCCAGATATTTAGTTGCATATGGAACTCCTCTAATAATCACATTTTTTAAGACTGAATACAGTTGGGTATGGTGGAACAGGCATACAATCCTAACATTTGAGAGGCAGATTCCAGCATGGCTAAGGGAAACCTGTTCTACACAGTGAATTCCAGGAAAGCTAAGGCTGTGTGCCAAGTTCCTTTCTCAAACCCTGTCCTCAACAGACTGAATGCTAAGTGATGGATGAGCTATTCACTCAGGTGCACAGCTGTATTGGCGGCTAGCTCCTCTGGGTGACGGATCTTTCTGTTGTTCTGAATATAAAATAATTTGATTCACATGACACTAGATCAGCATTAAAACTTAAAAATATAACTTGATAAAGGAATGGATCTTTGTCACCAAGTGGATGGGAGATATACAATATGTGTACTATTTCCTTTGAAGTTTGCCTAAAGCAATGATTTTAAAGTATTTAAAATGCAATGACTTTAAAAAAAAAAGACTATTCATCAGACTATACAGTTTAAGAGTAAGAAGAAATAACACACTAGGAGAAATCACACCATATCACATAGATCAACTACTTCGCTTTATTTTATTCTCTACATAGTCCTGGATGTTTTAGAACTCACTAGGCACACCAGGCTGAACTTGAACTCACATATATCCATCCGCCTCTACTTCCAATTGATAGGATTAAAACTTGGGCCACCTTCAAATACTTTGAAAATAAAAGGAAAAACTATTCAGCTCAGAAAAAAAAAGGCAAGAGACTTGAAGGGCCACATTGTATAGAACATGTGTAAGTGTTTAATATCACAAGTTATCTTCAATATGTTTAGAAATTAGAGAAGTCAATGTGGATGTAAACTGGAGCACTAGTGCCATGGGCTGCTGGGATGGCTCAGTAGTTAGAGCACTTGCTGCTTCGGAAGAAGACCTAGGCTCAGATCTCAGCATCCAAATGACCCACAACCATCTATTAACTCTAGTTCCATGGAATCCAACATCTCCTTCTGGAGTCTGCGGGTAGCAAGCATGTACATGGTATATTAACTTAAGTGAGAGCAAAACACTCATACACATACAATTTTTAAAATCTCTCTTTAAAGGATAGAATGAACAGACATACTAACATGGGGTAGGCAGTCATCTCACAAGGTCCCAACTCTACACAAAGGACTACAGATAACTAAGGAATGCTGAGAACAGGAGAAATAATCTTCCCAAGGGAAGAACATACCAATTGGTTATCCAATACCCTAAAATCACGTACATACAAGTAACATTATGCAGATTAAGAGGCTGTATTTATATATTTAGGAATATATTTTTATTCACACACATCTGTAACAAAAATTAAAGAGGCCATGAATTTGAGAGAGCAAAGAGTACATGGGGAAGGTTGGAGGGAGGAAAGGGAAGGAGGAAAAGAATATATTTTAACTTCAAAAAAATCTTTAAAACCTCAACCTGTGAACTGTTAGAATAAGTGAATAGTCAAGAAAAATTTAAATATAAATTATTATTCATTTAGGAAAATTACCTGGTAAATATATTTGATATTCTCCTACCAATGACACAATCCAGAAATAAGTATTCAAGTGCATGATTATAACACAAGAGAATATATCAATATTGGTTCAAAAGGAGTGCAGGGAAATACAATCACAAAGTGATTAAAGTGTGGAATGGGGATAGGTTCATATTGGTGATCAAAATTATGCACTGGCAGTGTTTGCTAATTTACAATTTGTTTAATTAATTGATTGTAGGAATCAATCCCACTCATTTATATTGTATTTCTTTCCAAGAGTACCTTGACAATTGCAAACTTGTATACCTGTGATTAACAACATATTTGGCAAGTGGAGTAGTTTGTGCAGTCTGATATCTGGAGAACACAGTCACAAGCCTGCTTATGTTTCTTAACTTAGCACCTTCCATCACTTCTTCAATGAGTTTGTCATACATATATGCTCACTTATTATAGTCTATCCACTGTGATTCTTCCAACATCCTGATTGACATTTAAAATTTGAAATACAGCAATATCTCCACATATAGTAGGGTGGATATTTGTTTAAAAATTCAGTTTTTAGATACATCAATAACTATCAAGGTTTTTGCTCTCTGAGCAAGATAAGTGAATGCCTAACTTTAAAAGAACTTCTAAACATTTTGCACATTAACTACTGTATCCTTGAGCCTTACTACTTAATCCTATGGAATTCAGACACTAACTAGCTCTTACCAGTCAACCATAAAATTATCTCCATTTCTACTTTATAACGGTATTTTGCTATTATGAATCATTATGCAAATATCTCTATTTTCCAACAGTCTTAGGTAACCCTTGTGAAAGGACTGTTCTATTTCTTTAAATATAGCTTGACATGTCTCTTTTCCAGTTCCATTTTTGTTTAATCATGGGATTATGTACTTTTGTGCTTGATGAGAATGTTACAAGGCACTGGAGATGGCAAGTAGATGATGTTCTCTCAGACTTCTTGCTAGAGCCTTCTTTAGTATAGGCAAGGATGTAAACCATTGTTCACTCAATGTTTACTATTTAGCTTACAAACAATGTTTGCACACAAGGACACAGACACACACACACACACACACACACACACACCACTAGTTGTCTATGCTTCTGTTCCCACTCACAAACCCTCTTTTGATCCTGATGTGCAATTTCTATATCTCTGAAAACCTAATAAGCAAAGGGAGGACTATCACACTCCTATTCCTACCCTGAACTGTAAGACAGCTAGCTGCTCATCATCTGCATTTTTTCAAAAATACCTAATACTGCCCTGGTGGGCATGCAGCCAAAGTCTACCAAAATCCCCCTTACATCATAGCTTCCATACCCTCTACCATTTGCACTATTTCTAGGGTCTTGTACAGTCAGAAGTGTGTGGAAAAGGTTGGTCATTACATGCCAGGCTTTTGCTCTAGAAGAAAAACAGGAAGTGGTCATAAATCTAAACCTCTGAACACATGCTGGGAACATGTGGACTCACACAGTATGTTGAGTACTAGCCACTCGTTTTCCCCAGATTTAGGAAGAACACATGCTACCTTTTACTTACCCACACTAGAAACTAACTACAAGTCAGTGAAAACCTCATACTTCTATATACTCAAGACATCTTAAAGGTTGGGTGGTTTGTATATTGTCAAGATACTCTGAAAAGCAGACAATATGCACCTACTTCAAAATCTCAGATTTGAGATTCTTCTGGAAGGACTTTTTCTTTTCTATGAACTGAGATTTTGAGACCTCTTCCTAAGTCTTTCGGACATACTCCTTGTCCCAAAGCTCTGACTCCAGGATCACTCACATCCACATAATCCTTCACAAAGATCCAGAAGCACCAGGTCAGTCAGAAAGGTGGCAAGTCAAGGGAAGACACTGTGCCATCATAGTAGTAGAAATGATAATTGCACAAGCCTCGATACCCATTCAAGGCCCAGAAGGTTACTCAACTGAAAACTCATTAACTTGTTTCTAGGATACCCTTAGCTGTCTCCCTCTTTTTTTCTCACTATACTTAGTCAAGGAAGATTACTGAGATTCTTGAAAGATATTAAATAGTACTATTTCAGCATGTCTTATGTAAACTTCTTCTAATCAGTACCTCTTACTCCAATTCAAACTAAGCATAGAATTTTCTGAGCATAAAATTTTTTTGCATTATCTACTCAACCAGTAACTAACAATGGGAAAAAGTGAGAAAGGCTGGATTTGGGTAACAGGTAAAGATCACCCTGACTTCCTAGAGAACCAACCTACCATAGGAATACTCACTGTGTGCTGCTACTGCCTCATCTTGAATGAAGGTTCATCCTAATAGTGACTCCATGTTGAAATAAATTCCTTTCCAGGGGTAGATGTAAAGCAATCTCTACCTCTTCCCCTAAGGTACTAATGACAAACAGAGTCATAATTCCACCAAAGTTCATAAATACACCAATGACTTTATTTGGCTTCCTTATAGAGTGTGGGTAAGGGTTAATTACAAAGGTATGGGTACACCACCCCTAGTGGGCCACATCTGGAAAGTCTTACTCAGCAGGAATGGGCTTTTTCCAAAACAGCACAGATGAAAGATGTGGCCCCTTCCCTAGTCTTTCCTGGCACTCACTCTAACTCTTTTCCCCAGGTAGTCTGCAGAGCTGCCAATTGGTAGGGAGCAGTTGGATGCTGGAAAGAGAAGAGGGTATAAGCCATCAATAAGCCCAGTTGGGATGAGCTTTTTGCAAGTGGGCACAGCAGAATTCCCAAGATGGCTGTTGCTTGGCTTAAAAGACTCATAACACTTTTATTCTGCCAGAGCTGGAAAATGATAATAAAAAGACTGTTCTCCCTTTATCCACTAACAGCAAGCAGTATAAATCTGGTCAAGTAAAATGGTGCAGGGCTAGTCCAAGAGACACTGAGCCGAGATATGATATTTGATCCTGGCTCTAACACTCACTTGGTTTGTTATCTTAGGCACTGGTCTAGATTCCTTTCTGTACAAGCCCCATGTACCTTGATCTTTCCTGTGCTACTAATTTGATATAAATGTTACCACTCTAATCCATCACTTATCTGAGATCAGGAAATAAGCACTGTTAATTTTTGGACCCCTAAATCATTGACTGCTAGATTAAGATGACTTTATTAGAAGATTTACCACATTTTCTCTTGGGAGATGAGAATTAGAAAACACAGATTACCAGTGACTTTAGCAGTTCTACAAAATAAGCTAGTGCCTCCTACCAGATACAGAATCAGTCATACCTCAACAGCACTTCTGAACTACATCACATTTCTACACATGCCCTTATAACACTCTAGGCCCACCCAGAGTTGGAGAGAATGTGTTTCCTAGTCTTGAATATCTATGTGTCAATGAAATGGAACATAAGTAAGTACCACTATACACAACAAATTTATTTGTACATAGTCTCACCTGTATGACATTTTTGATGCAGAATGTGATCTGACTTATCAAAAACTTCCTATGTTCTTTAAAAGGGTCCCTTAAATGTTTGTTTTTCAAGGTAAGTACATATATAGTAGTCAACACTGGAAAATGTGTTTTTTTGTTTGTTTGTTTGTTTGTTTGTTTTTTTTTTTTGATTTTTATACATTCTCAGGGTTTTCCATTGCAGGTTTCAAGGAGACCTGACTCATCATTCAAAACTTTTGGCTTTTAATTCATAAGCTTCTTTACATGTTTAACTTGCTTACATTGAGACAACTATAGTAGAACTTTCCTGTGTTCTTTCCAGACAAAATGTTCTTCTGATGTTGAGAGAGGTCTCCCTTGTGGCAGTTCTTTGCTGTAATCTTTCTACTGGCATTCTCTGATGTCAAGTGATCCTGGTTGACTGCATGCTTTCTAGCCTTCTCTGTTATTAGTGTCTCACCTGAGTTCGTTCATACTGAATGAGGCATGAGTTAAGAAGGTAAGTTTTCCTGCATTGTGCACGTCTATTGGACTTCTCAATTCTAGGAAATCCATCATATGAACCGAAGACTGATTTATAGTAGAGAGTTTTTCTTCATTCTTTATAACCACAGTGTTTCTAACTTGTATATCATTTCTGATATTGACTGAGTTGTGAGTTGTAGGAAAATGCTTTTCTCTATTCTTTGTATTAGTACCATGGGTATGAGTTCCCAGATGTCGGGCAAGTCCTGACTTGCAGAAAAAAGCTTTTCTGCAATCTTTGCATTCATAGGGCTTCTCACCTGTATGGATTCTATGATGAAGAGTTAAGTGTGACTTGCGACAGAAACATTTGCCACATTCTTTACATTCATAGGGCTTCTCACCAGTATGAGTTCTATGATGAGCAGTGAGCTCTGACTTGGAGGAGAAGGCTTTTCTGCACTCTTCACATTCATAAGGCTTCTCGCCTGTATGAATTCTATGATGGCGAGTTAACTGTGACTTGTAGAAGAAAGCTTTACCACAGTCTTTACATTCATAAGGCTTCTCACCTGTATGAGTTCTCTGATGTTCAGTCAGAGTGGACTTATAATAGAAAGATTTCTGACATTCCTTACACTCATAAGGCTTTTCGCCTGTATGTATTTTTTGATGCACACGGAGGGTTGACTTGCAGTAAAAAGCTTTGCCACATTCTTCACACTGATAGGGCTTCTCACCGGTATGAGTTCTATGATGTGAAGTGAGCTCTGACTTGGAGGAAAAACCTTTCCTGCACTCTTCACATTCATAAGGCTTCTCGCCTGTGTGAGTTCTATGATGGCGAGTTAAGTTTGACTTGTAGAAGAAAGCTTTACCACAGTCTTTACACACGTAAGGCTTCTCGCCGGTATGAATTCGCTGATGTTCGGTGAGAGTTGACTTATAATAGAAAGCTTTCCAACATTCTTTACATTCATAAGGTTTCTCACCTCTGTGAGTTTTCTGATGTACTGTAAGGGTTGACTTACGGTAGAAAGCTTTGCCACATTGTTCACATTCATGGGGCTTCTCACCAGTATGAATTCGATAATGCACGGTGAGTTCTGATTTGGAGGGGAAAGCTTTCCTGCATTCTGTACACTGATAGATCTTCAGTCTTGTACGAGTTCTCTGGTGCTGAGTGAGGGCTGCCTTGTAACAGAAAGCTTTCTGACACTCCTTCCATTCGTAGGGTTTCACATTTGGATAGTATGCATGCTGCTTGCTGTGCTGCGATGGCAGGCTAATCATTTTCATACATGGTTTACATTCATAGGGTTTTGTACCTCGGTGAAATTCTAGTTGAACCTTCATTTCTGCCTTGAAACAAAAGAATCTGTCAAGGTTTTGCATCAATGGGGCTTTTTTCTAGCATGTACTTAATAATGTTCTGTGAGGATAGTAACATCTTAAAAGTTTAACCGAAAGTACACTCACAACTTTCCCTGCTGTGCAACTTGTCACTTAAAAGAAGATTAATTTCTTTCTACCATTTTAAATTATGCATACATGTAGGGGTATGTGCATTCAGGAGCAGGTGCCCAGAGGCCAGAGGTGTCTTCTTACCCTGGAGCTGGAGGTACAGGCTGGTTAAGAGCCGCACAACGTGTGCTGGGAACCTAAGTCCTGTTACGTGAGAGAGCAGCTAATGCTCTTAACCGCTCAGCTATCTCTTAGCCCCATACTTTACCATGTTCTGTTCTGAGTCAGGTTATATGCTCTATTTTCCTTATATGACATATGTTTTGCACAGTTAATTTTACACAATAAAAAAAAGCCTTCCAATCCATGAAACTAGAGGTTTCTTAAATATAAAACTTTTTAGGCATCAATAACATTGTCTTTGTGTAGATATATATCCCCAATCAAATATTATTAATATCATAATGTGAACTTTCAACCTTGTTAGAGAGAATAAGATGCTCAGGGTGCCAGAGGGGTTTATCAGTTATATTATCAGGTTCGTCACTAATCAGCATCCCATTAGGCTCACTACAGACACATTCTGCCACAGGTTAAGTTTCTTATAAAAAAACATTTGTGAGCATTTCTCCTTATGTCCACAATCAAAATGTAAAGGTTGTGTTCACGTTCACATTTTACCTACTTCAATCATCTCTTTATTTGAAAGATCTCTGCTGATGCTTCCCACTTGCCACATATGACTCTCTGGATTTTCCAGGCAACTCTCATCTGGAGTATACACTTCAAGAACACCTGAAACAATATTAAAAAACATCACTATCCATAAATCAAATATATGGCTTATTTAATTGTAAAGTTTCTTCACGATTCCTCAGCTTACTGAGGGAAATTTTACATGAACAGGTAAGGCAGTCCTAAGTCATGTTCCTTCACTGCTTTCCCTCTTGAGAAATACATGGAAAGAAGTTATTCACATACTTCCTGTCTACTGTTTTTGGCATACTAATTTTTATCTGTGTTATTAACCAAGCTTCAGTCCTCTATAACCTTAATTGTACACACACTATCTGATATCACATCTCATTTTGTGAGGTGGGAAGATTTTCTTTCACTAGCTACCCACAAAACAAACTTCATATTCTGTTTTAGGAGCAAAAAATGTAGGTTCATAAAAGGATTATTATACATTTATTATAAATTTTATTCCTTTGCCCTGAAAAGCCACAAAAGGGTCTGTCTTCCATTGGTCATTGCTTACAATCACCTTTCTCTCACACTAGAGGACAGCTTCCTTAGAAGCTCCCTTAAAAAAATCCATCTCTTTGCCTCTTGGACAAAGACACGTTTTTTAAAATAAATCATTTTATTAAAAATAAATGCTAAGAAATGATTGGTTGCGATTCCAGATTGGTATGTGCCTATACATAGAGAATGTCAAGTGCACATTTTTAGGTGTCTTTTACTGTATATTAATTGTACAAAATAATGGACATAATTTATCCAAACACAGTTTGAGAGGTCAGAGTCCTTAAGGAAGAACCTATTTTGTCTTTCAATGGTTACAGTATTGAACTGTTTTCTAAACATGTGGGTTTCTATCAACAGTTTACATTGTTAACAAACTTGATCAGAAACATGTGTGTTTCTATCAACAGTTTACATTGTTATCACACTTAATCAGAAAAGCTTCTTACTGCAGTGGGTAAACATACATACATGACTGTTCAAAGCTAGGAAATTGAAATAGAAGCAGAGATGTCCATTATCTAATAAACAGAGAATTAAAACATGATATACTTATTTATATACTCACAAAATAGAAAATATTACATAATAATAAATAAAAATTAAATTGTGGACTTTGCAGGTAAATAAATAGAGCTGGAAACAGATTATTCTCTGAAAGATAACCCAGATCCTGAAAGATAACCTAAGTTCTCTCTCATATGTGGATCCTAGCTCTGAATCTTTAGATGTGTGTGCTTAAATAGGAGAACCTATAGAAGTAAGGAAAACAAAAAAAGAGGCCATGGGGGAGATAAGAAATGGGGGATATAAACAAATGTTATAAATGAGTAAAGGGGAATAATGGTGCAGGGAAGGTTCAGTGAGGTGGGTGTGGGAGGACAGGGCAGAGGAGGAGGTACATAAGACAGGATACTAAAACTAGAAGACCTTTCTTTAAAAGCTTTATGGAAACGTACTTTGGAAGGTCCTAAAAGAAAGGTAGCATGGATAGATGGATGGATGGATGGATGGATGGATGGATGGATGGATGGATGGATGGATGGATGAGATAGACAGACGGATGGATATATGAGACAGATGGTTGATAGATAGATAGATAGACAGACAGACAGACAGACAGACAAACAGAAAGAAAGAAAGGAAGGAAGGAAGAAAAAGAAAGAAAGAAAGAAAGAAAGAAAGAAAGAAAGAAAGAAAGAAAAAGAAAGAAAGAAAGGAAGGAAGAAAGGAAGGAGATACCTTATACAGGGAAATATAAAATGCCCCAGATACCATATACTATTGAACAAAATGTTCAGTGCTTTGAGGTTATCTATTTTCAAGGTGTTGATAGTGTGATCCCAAGACCACCCCTGCACCAACAATAAAAAATATTGCTACTGTTCTTATTTACTCTCCATAACTTGATGGTAAGACTCCATTTCTGAAGACACTTTAAACTTCAGTTATATAACATGAAAAATTAAGCTGATACTGATCTGGAAGCTTCATGCCTACTGGCTAGCTTTGTAGTGCTGGGAAGTACTATCACACTACTAGAAGAAAAAAGTTATCAACAGTCTTAGAGCTGGCCTAACAAGATATACCTAGTTTCACAATAGTGGCATGAAATTTACAGGAGTAACCAACCATTCTAATTGGAGTTAAGGCTCGCTCCATGAGATAAAACTTTTGCTTTGTAACTGGGTAAAGAACCTGTGGGTGGGTCGGTCACAGGCTGTAAGGAACAAGCTACTTTAATTTTTTTCTACATAGCTATAGTATTAAGTAGCCCCCTAAGTACTTATCTTTATATGCATATATTAGTGCAGCTTTCCCTCTTCATTTGTCAAAGTGCCCAATCCTAATAATTGGAGATAGCTGTAGCATACACCCTCCTCCCAATGGTCAGGGATCATCATGGAAGAAGGGGAGGAAAGACTGTAAGAACACAAATGGTAGATTATTTTCTTAAATAGAATTTTCAAGTCAAGACAACGCCACTGCACACATGAACGCACAACAGCTAGGACTATATGTATAGAGCCTTTGCAGAATAAAGCTAACCAAAATCCCAACATAGATGAAGAAGGAACTGACAAAGTTCCATCAATAACTAAGAAGTGACTGGTAACTGATAGCTGCTAGGTGATGGAAAAGTTGAGGTTTCTCCAGGGATGTGGCCCCCAAGAGGGTAGCCAAGCTCCATGAATGGCCTATGTCCTCACACATACTGGTAGCACAAAGTGGATTCAGTGGGTTTAAAACAGAGAGCACATGAATATGGGAGGGAGAAGTAATGGCAGGATATGAAAGAAGTTGGATGGAAGGAAAGGAAGGGAAGCTTTGACCAAATCATTTGTGTAAATATGAAGTTCTCAAAACAGAAAAAGAGTAAATGAGAGGGAATACAATATGTATTGTTATTAATTTAGACAAAATGTTTTCTCCTTTTCTATATTCAGCATACACAATTGTCTAGACTTGTAATATTATATTGGCATGTTCCTTTCTTTGGCCACTTGAAAAAAATATCCATTTTTTAAACTTTGAAGAGATGCCAAATTCTATCAGATATTCAACTGAAATGAACAGGTGTGTTCCAATTTCTAATTACATGCACACTACATATGTTTTCCATCAGTTTCACTACCTGGAATCTTTGGTATGAAATGACACTTATCACAGGGCATATTTTTAATATTTTAAAGAATATGATATTGAGGATTTTTACATGTATATTTACTTCTCAGATTCCTACCTAGTCTCGCTGTCTAACACTGGCTATATAGCAAGTTTCCAAAATTACTGTATTCCTTTTCCATTTTGTGGATCAGCTTGCTGGGCATAGATACTTACTTTTATACCTAGTTAAAGAGATTTTACAAGGAGCTTTGATTAGTTGTGGCACCCTATTGTTGCCTCAATGGCATTGTTTCTTATTGATTAATGTAATATAGGCACTTTGTAGAATTTTGGTAGGTCATATGTACAAATAAATGTCTATTCAATTTCCTATTCTGTGATTACTAAAATACGCATTCTAAAAATATTCCTAACTAATCTTTTCTATCTCAAAGATGTCTGATGAAATAGTCCATTTCATCAATTTTTATGAATTTGGATAGATTCTCTTTTATTAGTGGTCATCACAAGGAACTAGTCCAATATTTCATGTGCCAAAAACTTCTGGTTTACTTTGGCATGCAATATGGTTTGAATAATGTAAATATGGCTACGGTCGAGTTCTTTCATATTCTGTTTGCTCCAAAACAGTTTTCCTTTTTCTCAGTCTGTCTTTACCAGTATTATAAACTCACATTTAAGCAGCAGCTGGAAGAGTTTTTCTTTAAATCCAGGTTGTCAGTGTTCAGCTATGAGTTGGAAAAATCAGTTACAATTAGTCTTGCTAAAGAATAATTACTAAGGTTTTCCTTCTCCATCTTAGTGGTCTGCTAGTTTAATGAGTTAATAATATCTAACACTTTCTTCATTCTGATGTTTTTATTAGTGGAATATAGTTCTTTCCATACATTCATTGTTTTGATTTTTTTCTGAGATTTGATTTATTTTTATTTCCTGTGATTGGGTGCTTTGTCTATGTACCATGTGAATGTAGTATCTGCAGAGGCTAGAAGGAGGCATCGGTTGCTAGGAATTGAACCTGGATACTCTGAAAGAGCAGCCAGTGCACTTAACCCTTGAGCCATCACCCAAACCCTGATTACAGACACTTTTTTTGCTTCTGTTCAACATTTCTTGAAGTATCCATGGTACACCTTAATATTCACAGTGCAGTATGTTTTATACTCTTGAAGAAAGATCTGTAGTTCTTCACTAATCTTATAGTTTATAGGGTAACACTGCCGAAGAGAGGTAACTTAGTTGGCAATTATTTTGTTTCAGAGCTTGAAAATACAGGAGCCCACATGTTCCTGTATCAGAGTTTCAGTTAAAAGATCACAAGGCTAAGGGGCCTTGCCGTCATAGTAACTAAGACCTTGCCTCTTAGGCTGTAAGCTATCTTTCTCTATTCTGTACTTTATATTTTAACTACAACCATGAGGTGCTTCTGAATGGCTGTGTCCATGGATGTGTGTTTTCTGGTTTGGGTTTTTGTTCTTTCCACGAATTTATGCAATTTTAAGCTCCAGTCCATGAATACATTTTCTGTGCCTTTAGTCTACTTACTTCCTCGTCACAGGTTGCATCTCTTTATCATAGCCAAGGGGGATTAAATGTTGCAGTCATGACTGTTCTTCCTTTTCCTGTACAGTTTTCTCACTACAATAATTTCTCAACCTTATCTTCATTCCTCATATTGTTTTTATCTATAGTCTACCCCAGTGAATGCTGCCATCCTATGAATGCTTTACTTACAGAGCTTCCTTCTTAGTTATTTAAGTTTATATTTTCTGCCATTATCTCTGTTTGCTGAACCTATTTATTTGAATACTATTTTAGTGTATGGATCATTACTAAAACCACACTTCTGCATTTAATGCCTAACACTCCACTATTTCCAAAATCCTCAGAATTGATTGTTGGAGATATACTAGTTTTCCCAATATGTATCACTATTTGCCTGGTTGCTATCATGTATATTAGGATTTTTTTTTTTGGCCCTGAATTGTCTCTTTGGAAGAATGGGGATGGAAAGCACCATTCATCTTACAAAAAGGGTACTCTTAGCAGTGTTCACCTGTAGTTCCAACTCCCAACACCACTCAGAGAGAAATCAAAATGCTAAAAGAACAGCAATAGAACCAACCAGACATAGAAATAATATTTAAAAAAATTTAAACAGATACAATACTATCAGTAACTACAGGAAAAATTTAAGCATGCAGAACTTTTATGATAGTAAAAATTGGGCTTTTGAAGGTGTCAGTATAATATAATTCCTTCAGAAACTTCAGTATTTCTGAACTCACTGATAGCAAAAGACATGGGGCATCTTTAGCGTGTTAGACTATACAGAAGAAGGTAAGGAGACGCTGGGTTTCTCAGGTCCTTTGGAACCCAATGAACAGTGAGCACATTTTGGTTGGAAGATAAATGTGAAAGCCTAATGAATTCTTGTCCCTAGGCTCAAATCCTTTGGTCCTAAGGTACAGTAAACATACAGACATGGAAAATTGTGTAGAGGCCAAGCAACTGGCTGACACTGGGCCCACTGTTCTTACACTCTGAGAATACGTATGAGGAATGGGCATACTCTTCACCAGAAATATGAGATTCCATATCTAACACTCCATGCTCTTTTCTCAAGGAGCCTGAATATCACCATGTGAGTGTCCATGGCCACTTCTTGTGCCCACAAAAAAAACCTGCCAGTATGTCCCCAGCCTCCTAAGTTTTTGACTGATCTTAGCTATACACATCTCAAGAGTGGATAGACCCTTGTATAATAACGTGTGGATAAATACAAATTAGTTTGTTTTTCAATTAAGCCAAAATATACGAGACACTGCCAGAGAAGACACATCTCTGTATCAACACTTGCCAGTACCACAGGTTCCTCCCATGACAAAGAATGCTAGTCGAATGCTAGTCGATCAACAGCAGAGCGCTTTGCACATTATGGTCATGACCAAGTTGTAGCATTCAGCTCATTACCACTTGGGGATTTGCTGTTGGAAGTTGTGATGTGTGCATACTCTACTCAATAGCTTTTCTGTTCTAGGGCATACTGTCCTGTCACTGCTTTCCGGATGCCATATGTTCTTTCTCTCTTGCTCTCCTTGGAAAACATTCTCTAATTTGTGACTATGACATTGGGCATTCATGTACTAGCATAGAGAAAACTTATCTGCAATCCCATCCTTAAACTTCCAATGCTTTCTTTCCTAATTTTTTTTTAAATCGATTTATTGTTTTTAGGCCACCAATTCCAAATGTCTTTCCCCATTCTAACTTCATTGTCACATCTTTAATTGACATCCACATATGTGTTTAGTTCAACAATCCTTCCTCCCTCTCTCCCTCCCACATTCCTCCCTCTCCCCTCCACCCTCCCCCGCACTGTCTGTCTGTCTGTCTTTCAACACAGGGATTCTCTGTGTAGCCCTGGAACTCACTCTGTAGACTGTAGGCTGGCCTCAAACTCAGAGATCTGCCTGCCTCTGCCTCTCTCTGCCTCCCAAGTGCTGGGATCAAAGGCCTGTCCCACCACCACCACCACCACCACCACCACCACCACCACCACTAAGCTAGTTCAAAGTTTTTAAAAAAGAGTAATCATAACTTTAAACTAAAATAAATGAGTATTTCCTCAACAGTGTCTTTACGCCTTTCTTAAAATAAAACTCCATCTGTTTTTATGTTTTGCCTTTCTCTGGGTAAATACTCTTGGTCTCTCTCATCTCACTGTGGTACATTATATGATCATTTCACTTTTCCCTCACTGAATGTAAGCCCTTCAAGAAGAGATGCATTTGAATGTTAATTATTACTATCAAACTTCCAGATCAAGACCAAGCACTGAAGAAATCTTCAATATTAAACAAGGTAGAAAGGGCAATTAAGAATTCAGATAAAATATTTAGGCAAAATATCTAACTAACAAATATACAAATAAGACTGGGTATGGAGACACACCCTGATAGTGGGAGGTAGAGAAAAATGCAGAGTTTGAGCCCTGTCTTGCCTATATAGCAAGCTTGAGGGCAGTTATATTAGACTCCATCTCAAAGCAACAACAAAAATGTCTGAGATAATCTATACAAAGATCAATTTCTTTTTAAAGTAAATTAGGAAAACAGACTTCAACAACAACAAAGGACACAGACTGACACAGAGATCCTCATTTGGAAACTGTATAAAAAAATGGTGAAGACAGTTCAAGTTCAAGATGACCAATATCCTATAAACAGTTGTCCTTGTTGATTTCCCTTCCCCAGTTCACAGTTCACTGACCTGGGAGACTCCAGACTGAAGGGTCTGCTATGCTCCATGGCTGGAATCCATGCTCTAACCTTAAGATCAACTCAGGTTTAGTCATGCAGTGCCCTGTAAATGGAAAATGATAAATAAACTGTCTCCAAGAAGTCCATTTCGCTGACGGAACATAACTGCTCCATTTGAGCTGTGCTATGAAGAGTAAAGGAGGCTACATAGAGAAAAACTTAAAGGACTCAGAAAAAAAAAGAACAACAACAAAAAACAAATAGAGAAAAAACACAGAGTCAAAGAACTAAAATAGAATATATACAATCAAAAAAAAATGTTGAGAAGTTTCAATTTACATTCCCATTCAAAATAGCTATCTAAATATTTCTCTCTCTCTCTTTTTTTTTAGATGCCATTTTCTTTTCTAATGAGCGAGAGCAAGAAAGGGTGTAGATTTGGGTGGGGAGGATCTGGGAGAAGTTGGGAGAAGGGGAATCATAATCAAAATATAGTATATTAAAAGTCTATTTTTAATAAAGAAATAAAAAAACTAAAAAAATTAAAGGAATCTTAAAAGGTTCAATAGTTTTATTATTTATTTAAATTTGTGGTGCTAGGGGTTGAATTTACAGACTTGAATATGCTTGGCAGGTCAATTATCACTGAGCTATGTCCCTACCTCTATTGTATAACTTATTAACCAAGGAGGTCTAAACCAGTCTGAAATTGCCAAACACGGAAAGATCCCAGGATGCAATGTGCTGAGATAGGAGGACTGTTAAGTTTGAAAATACTTTGCACTATAAAGCAAGTTCAAGGCAACCTGGGATACATAGTGAAACTGTGGCTCAGAAAACGAAGAAAAAAACCCCACATTCTAAGAATTAACCCATCATATCCCATGTTCATGCAAAGGAAGAATCAAACTCAGTGGTCAGAAAAAAACAAAAAACCACACACACACAACATAAAAGGAGAGAAGGTAGACAAAGACTGTAGAGTAGAAGAATGTGTTCAGTGTGATCAGGAGGCTGTACATGGTAAGAGATGGTAAAACTGAAAACACATTGCATATGTATATGAAATCATCAGAGCAGCTGACTGAAACAGATACCCATAGCCAAACATTGGACAGAGGTAGAGGAATGTTTTGGAAGTGTTGTGGGAAGGACTGAAGGCTTTGAAGGGGACATGAATTCCACAGAAAGACCAACAGAATCAAATAATAATCCTTGGGAGCTCTCAGAGATCAAGCTACCAACCAAAGGTGTACACGGGCTGGACCAAGACCCCTGGCATGTACACAGCAGATGTGCAGCTCAGTCTCCATGACGGTCCCCCAACAACTGAAGCAAGAGGACTATCCCTAAAGCTGTTGCCTATCTGTGAAATCTGTCCCCCAACAGGGCTGCTTTGTCTGGCCTCAGTGGGAGAAGATGTGCTAAACCCTGCAGAAACTTGTTGCACAGGGTGGTGAGATACCCAGGGGTAAGACACAAAATATAGGTCACCATAGTCCATGTTAACAAATTGGAAGTAATATTGAAGGAAGCAATTGCCACTTTTAAATTGGTTTGCAGATTCAACAATATCCTCATAGTAAAATCTACATACTACTCCACATAAACAGAAAGACACTGTCCCAAACAATGTCTTAAACACAATAAAAAAGCACCAAAGTAGCAAAGCATCTTGATCAAAAAGCACAAACATGTAGCTCTTGCTATCTACCTTCAAACCCTATTCCAATGAGACAGTAGGAAACTGCCACAAAAAGAGACACAGACACCACTAGAAGAGAATGAACAGCCCCAAACAAAACCATACCTATGCAGGATTATACTGGGGATTTGAAATGGATTCAGAGGACCGGATGCTGAAGTCATGGTTACCAGTCTGATAACATTAGCAGGAACAGTCTAGAAGAAGGAAATGGGTCATGGGGAGATGCCTCAAAAAGGGATCAGACCATCAGAACCCCCTTTCTGGCAGCTGTGAAGTAATCAGCATATCGTAGTTATGTGCTCCCTGCAATGATGTTCTTCCTCACTCCAGGGACATGGCCAACTCACCTTAGAAAACTATATGCCAGCATAAATCTTTCTTCTAAAATTTCCTTCAGGTATCTGTTGGAGTGATGGAAACCTGACTAATAAAGTCACTCAACTGATTTTCAGCAAAGTTTTCAAGACCTTACAACAAGGAGAGATGTTCTCATAAATCTTGCAGAGAAACATGGAGTATTTGGGTTGATGAAAGGCAACAGACTTCTCTCTCTGAACCTTATACAGAAATCAAATACAGATCAAGTTCTGAGTGTGCTAGTATGTTCCAGCACTTGGGAGATAGAGCAAGAGTAGCAGAAGGTCTAGATTCTTGGCTACAAAAGGAGTTCAAAGTCAGCCTGAGAAACTACACTGCAAATGCATAACAAGGAAAACGAAACGCCAAAAGTAAACCAAAGGTTTAAATGTAAGACCTGACATAATGATGTCCCTAGAACATACTATAAACTACTGCTTTTTAACCTGTGGGTCTTGATCCCTTTGTGGGTAGAATGACTTTCATAGAACTTGGACATGAGACACCCTGCATATCAGATATTTCCATTACAAGTCATAACAGTAGCAAAGTTAGAGTTATGAAGTAGCAACAAAAATTTTATGATTGAGGATTACCACAATATGAGGAACTGTATTAAGGGTCACAGCATTAGGAAGGTTGAGAACCACTGCAATAAACACTTCAGGATGGTGAGGCAGAAAGAGTATTTTGATGTCTGCCAAACACACAGCCATCAAAGTAAAATCAGTAAATGAGATCACACCAAACTCAAAATCATCTGCACAGAAAATGCAGCCGTGCCTGAGCTATGTTCCTCACCTCACTGCAGTCAGAAAGCAAGGAAGGAGGTACTGACATCCCAACACCCTTTCTTGGGCATCGCCACACAATCAGAAACATCTGCCCTTGAACACAGCTGGAGAACACACTTATGAAACTGCACACCACTATTTCTGAGCCTGCAATGACCACCACTATCTTAAAGCTGAGTAACTGGTAACCCACGAGAGAGCTTGGTACCCAAATATGGCAATGAAAAAACAACAGAATAAAACAAACCAACCAACCAACAAACAAAACACCAGCAAAGCCATGGTAATGGCATCTCTAACATTCCTTCAGAACACTTGCCATGAATCTCTCAAGAGAGGTTCTAATCCAGACCCCTTCTGCCCAAGTGAATGCGCCAGAGAGGGTGAAACTAAGGAAGATGTGGCGTTTTCAGGGTCACCACCTTCTGAGGGTCACTTTAGCCGACTACAACACATACACTCTGACTTACCAGACTGGAAGAAATGGATATTTTCTTGGATGGGGTAAACAGATCATCTCTTACAAATGATGTCTACACAAGAAGGACACAAAATAAATGAACTATGTCTGTCACAAAAAGCAAAATCCCACATTCCTTCATTATATTTACAAGGTCAAGGGGACCCCAAAGAAATAGAGAAAATGGGAGTTACAAGAGTAGAAAAAAGATAGAGACTGGGGGGTAGACAGGGGATAGTGAGTATTTGCTCCAAGTACACAGGCAAGGAACACAGAATTTATGTTCTATAGTATGGTAATAAATATATTTATTCAACAATTAATTCACTCTTTCAAAGTAGCTATCAGAGAGAATTTAAATGTCCCTATCACAAACATGTTGTGTATAAGCTGGCAGACGTGCCAACTGGCTTCATCAGACGATCATACGTTATCTAAGAGTACTCCTAACCCACACAGTTCTTTATATATGTTCAGCATTAACACAGGCCAGCTAAAATATGAGCAACTTAGTATTATATTAAAAGTTTGCAATAATTCCTACAGTTCTCAACCAAGAGGAAGGTACTTGCTGAGAGCTGCCGGGGAATGAGACTCACCCAAGGACACCAGGCTGCTGTAGTTCTCCAGCATCACATCCCTGTAGAGGGTCCTCTGAGCAGCATCCAGCTCCTGCCATTCCTGCCAAGTGAAGTCCACGGCTACATCCTCAAACGATACCAACCCCTGCAACGACACACTGCTCGTCAACCCAAGGTCTCAGCCCTGGAAATAGAGTCCACTTCCCTGGGTGTTTGTGTCTTGCCAGTGTCACACTGAAGCTAGGGCTTGACTTGTATTCTTGGTATCTTGGGACAGTTGAAAAATCAGTACAAGCATCTTACTTCTGTGTTAAGATAGTGATTGAAGAAATTCCAATTCAAGAGCTCTCCAAGGAGTTACAATAGGAACAAAACCTGTGGCTGAGTATGTGTTTATCAAGTTTGCATTAAAAGAGACTAGAGTCCGTAAACTCAATCATATACAAACAGGATTAAATCTGTAAAGGCGTGAGCAGCACTGGCAGGGCAGCACTGTGCTGCAGGGCAGAAGGGACAGGAGCACAGCTCGCTCCCAGTTCCTATAGTAGAACAGATCTTATTCCTAAACTAGATGACAGAGATCACATTCACGAATGTAGGGTCACAAAATTATTTTTGCAACGGAGAGAATTCCTAAATATGCCACGACCAAACTTTAGCTCAGAAAGGTATGTAATAAATTCAAGGTTTTGGGGCAGCATGCTTTGGGCACAGAACTTCACACCGCATCAGGTAACTGCACTGCATGCAGCCTTTGCTGTAAACACGCACCATGTGCACTAGGCACTGAGCATGCTATCACAACATGCAGGAAGACTGCCTGAAATGCTGTTTTCACTTCAATGCTTTTACTGGGCATAGTTTTCTGCTTTCATTAAAAGAATGATTTAATTAAGGAAATTAAAGATTTTAATCACTTTCCCAACTTTATCCTTCTAAGCATGAAAATAGCATATATTTAACTAGTGTTGTGTTCCATAAACAAGCACATGTATTTCACTTGTATGCAAAGTTCATTTCATCTTTTGCAATTAGTAAAATTATAAGAAATTATTTTAAAATATGTATAAGACACAAATGTTTGATTTGTACTCCTATTTTATGAATTTAGAGTTCACACAAAGTTTCTTAGGCAAAAAAGGGATCACTAAGTAGAAAGCATTTCTATGTATCATTTCTGTCTTAAAAGCATAAATGAACTGCCTGCCTATACACTGGCCAACTGAGAAAACAATCACACTGAGAGTTCAGAAATGCTTAGGCATGATCAACAATTCAACTTGGATCATAGGTCATATGAGAGGAAAATGATTCTATGCTCCTGAGGCCATCCAGAGGATGGGAAGATAATGAATATATAGACCCACACACCTCTCTAGAAAACTGAAAAAAGTCATGTTTTCATATGCTAATACAAGTATTTCCTCTGGCCTCATCACTTGGGATCAAGAAAGAAAACAGGTTAAAACTCTGTGGCTATGCTTCTCCCTGTAGGGAATCTCCAACAAGTCTGCTGCTATTACTGATAGCTGAGGTTTTACTTGTCTCTCAAGAACAACAAAGAGGGTGGGAAGGAACACTATAGTATCCCCTGGTAGCCTCAATGGGAGTTCAGAGCCCTCCACTGCTCACCATACAACATCTCCAGGACCACTAGTTGTTCATGGAAGTAGTCTGCTGTTGATATTTGGTCTATGGCTATGAATTACAAGGCTAAAGTCTATACAGAAAGGTCTAGGCCTACAGGTGACTTCTCCTGTTCACAAGCTTTTGTTGCGCAAATCTTGTTCCTTGACTTAAAACTATTGGTTAAATAAAACTAAATACAGTCAATTACTGGAGGGATTAGAGGTAGGTGGGTTTGGAGTGACCTGGTTGGAAGAGGAAAGACCAAGGAGAGGAGGAGGTGAAGGAAGAGAGGATGCTGACATGAGGGGAGATGAACTATAAGTATATGGCCAGGAGACAGTGAGGAGGAATGAGAAGTTACCATGGGTTAGGTGAATTCATGAAAACATGGTCCTGAAGGCTGACCAATTGGAGTTAAGAGCGGCCCAAATGAAACATAGTAAGTAATAACTTGGGGTTATCTATAAGAAAGTAGATTCAAATAGCATAGAGGGTAGATATTTGCCCAGTTCGTGTGCTGTTTAGGGCTTATTGTAAATAATAAAAGTTGCGGGTCTTTTATCTTGGAACTGAATGATCAAGATAGGATAGAAACCCCGAATTTGGATAAGTAATTTTACAATTATTATAACAGTCTGCACTCACTGAATACCTCAGCTTTAGATTTGATCTATTTGTGAGAATAGATGCTAAACTCCCAAGATCTATGAACAAAGCAATCTGGCATGTGCAAATCTCCCTAGGTCTAGTAAAATCCAGCAATAATACAGAGAAGGATGACAAGACAGACTGCTGTCTAGTTCCAGAAGTTATCAGTTCTCTTAGCTTTCATACAGCCTAAATTGTAACAAATTTGCCCCAGGGGTTGGATGTAGCAGAGAGCATACTTCCTGCAGCTTCAGTAAAGCTGAGAGAATGACCATGTCAAAGCAAAGACAGATTACAAGGGTCAAATGACAACAGACATGGAAAACAGGGAACTCCAGTGTTCTGTGTTGATGTGTAAAATTGATACATTTTACAAAGCTTTGCAAAAATGTATACACAAAAATGTATACACAGATCATATTCCATATGATCCAACAATCACAACAGCTAGAATGTATGCAAGAGAAATCTAAATGTAAAGAAATGGTTTCATATCCGCATTCACTGCCAAGAAAGCTCATAGTTAAGTGCCTCTTAGATGAGGGTATTGCAGGACATTCCTTCTACATACAGAGCATACACATAAGACTGGCTGCTAGAAGAGAACCCAAGAGCTAGTATTCACTAGACACTCCAAGTGATCAGAGACATGGCTTCCGTGGTCAGTTGATACCAGCAAGTACAGATGCTGGGATGGGGGGGACTTCACACTATAGTTTGTTTCCTAGTGGTAAGCTCAACACAATGTCACCAGATGAGGTTTCTATCTGTAGGGTATACAGGAGAGAAACACATGTAAGTTTCCTCAGCTCTCCTCTCATGTGTCATGTTCATGAGCAGAATTAAACTCTTTGAATATTCACAGCTAGTAGTAGCTTCTACTCGGGGAGAAAAAACAAAGACAGAACATGTTTTAATAAATTATATATTACATGAAACAAATAACTCTAATAATACTATAGAAAAGAGAAAATGATGGGGCTGGAAATATGGTCCAGGAGTCAAGGAGCATTTACTTCTCTTGCAGAGGACTCCAGTTTAGTTACCAGCACTTACACAGCAGCCTAGAACTGTCTACAACTCCAGTTTCTATGAATCCGAGGGCTTCTTCAGACTACTGCATGCATGTGGTGCCTATAAATTCCTTCACACAAGCAAAAGGAGATGGTACATTATAGGAAAATGACATTTTAGGAATTTGTTACCAGAAACACAGGGGGTGTTGGAGGTACTAGGCTGGATTCTGGATTTTCAAGATTGCCACAACTGAACGACTCAGGGAAAATAGTTTACCCATAGGGAAGAGGTGAGGCCAAAGAGTCGGCCATCCATATAGCACATCCCTCCTTCCTGATACTACAGCTGAGGCTGTTGCGGAAACTGGGAATTTCATGAACAGCAGAATACTCAAGAAAAAGACAGATGCAGAACAGGCTGGCCCCTTGCTTCCCTTCTTTTCCTTCCATTTGGGACATGCCAGGTCCCCAGACATTGCCCTCTCACATCTTAGAAGTGTGTCTTCAACAGGTGCTCCTGCTGTCAGCAGCATCTGGGACATAGGCAGTCCCACACTGCTGCATATGAGTCTGAGAAGACACCTTCTCCTACAAGGGCTCTCGTCCTCCTTCAGGTCCTCTTCCTCTCTCAGAACCATTAGTATCTCACATATCCTGAGCAAGCAGAGCACATTGGCACCATCTCTCCTGGCCATCTGAGGCTGACTGAACCAGCTTTCCAGTCATTATGGCAGAACAGCTTCACATCACACCCTTCTTCTGGTCTCAGGGTCCCAGAATGGAAGGTCTGTGCGCACTAAAGTATCCATTGGCCTTTTCATGGCAATCCCACACCACTCTTTTTATGGCTGCACAACAACAGATAAGGAGTGACATCATTCTATAGAACAGAATCTAAAGTCAGGTACTGGCTTCTTTGAAATCCCAAAGGGAGATAGTTGGGAATGGAACCTACCACACATGGCACACATACAAATCACTGAACTGGTTGGTATCTTTTTCTTTAAGGTTAGGTTTTACTAAATTGCCCAAGCCCACCATAAACTCACTTTACAGTCCTCAAACCCTAGCTTAGGGGTGAGATTTGAACCTAGATCTAGGTCTCCTTTTCCTGTCTCACCTTACTAGAACGTGGATTGAGACATCTAGAGAAGAAAAGAGGGAAAAGGTGAAGTTTCTATGCATGGCTATTCCTGGAATCCTACATTAAATCCTTCTGAGTGAGATCAAAGTCAGCCCAAGCACCTTCCAGAGCAGGGCTCTTTCAGAGGCTGAGACACACCAAGGCAGGGAGATGGGTATGATGGCCCGTGTTGAAAAAATACCCAAGGATCCCAAGGCTATGGCAGGAGGGCCACCATATGTTTGAGACCAGACTAGGCTATACTGTGAGATCCAAAGAGCAAACAAATCCCACAAACAAGGCACAGAAGGAGGTAGGGAAAGATTTGCAGACACAAAGGCGGCCCACATAAAGGGAACTGAGCCCGATATGTACACTGCTCAGGTTTAGGGTACAGCCCCCATTTCCTGCACCCAAAGTCTCCTAACACTCCTTCATCACCCAGGAATCAGACTAGTACCCAAGGAAAATCTGGAAAGCCCAGTGCTATATGGCCAAATTCCAAAAAGGGACTTACAGAGCCTGTCTCTACCCCACCTCTCTTGTTCCAGAGTACACGAGCCACACATGTCCCTAAGCACCTGGCTGGTTCCCCCCACTTCAATGTCTGCAACTCTGGCTGACTCTTGCTGTGTACTGTCTCTCATGTCTCCTCCTCTAGTCCTCTTTTGCTACCTGCACCTTAATTCCCCCAGCACCATCCTGTGCTATATGAGCGTACACATAAGAATGCCTGCTAGAAGAGAACCCAAGAGCTGGTATTCACTAGACATTCCAAGTGATCAGTGAAGAGGCTCACGAGGCCCCGTTTCTCCTTGAGGATATATAGGCAGTTAATGGTTGTCTTGGGAGAGGGTCAGGAGAGCCTCTTTACTCGGTAGTATAGACAATGGTGAGGCCCATACTTCTGTAATGAACCCTCTTCCTATGCACCTATAAAAGTCTGGGGGTCACTAAAAAAAAAAAATCTAAGAATAAGGGGAAGTACTGGAAGAGAGGACTAGAATCTGCAGGAGCAGGAAAAGGACCAGGAGTGCAATAGGAGTTAGGGTGAAGAAAATACATTATACGTAGGTATAAAATGTAATGAAAGTCACTACGGTGTGCTGTTAATATATAATACTTAAAACGTGAAAGGACAAAAAAAAAAAAAAAAAAAAAAAAAAAGGACAAGTAACTAACTGGCAGAGTACTGCTTAACATGAATGAATTCCTAGACTCCATCCCTAAAAATACAGGGAGCCAGAGGCAGAAAACAGGGAGAGTGAAGGAAATGGCAGAGAGGAGGGGAAGTACCTACTCCAGGTCACCCAGAGACTCCGGGGCCTGAAGGACAGGCCTCGTGGAGAATCTCGTGGAAAAATCTCGTGTTGAGAGATGCTGTGATGGGCTAGAAAGAGTAAGGAAGGGGGCGGGGAAGGTCCTGCTCATAGACGAGGGAGGGAGGGAGGGAGGGAGGGAGAGGGAGAGGGAGAGGGAGAGGGAGAGGGAGAGGGAGAGGGAGAGGGAGAGGGAGAGAGAGAGAGAGAGAGAGAGAGAGAGAGAGAGAGAGAGAGAGAGAGAGAGATGGAGAGAGAGAGAGAGAGAGAGAGAGAGAGAGAGAGAGAGAGAGAGAGAGAGAGAGAGAGAGAGAGAGAGAGAGAGAGAGAGAGAGAGAGAGATCATAAGATTGCGACATGGGCAGCTAGGAACAAACGTGGAGAGGCAAGATGAAGAGGAGGCGGGGCGGCGGCTGCAGACAAACCCCGGGGAGGCCGATGGCCTTGAGGGCCCAGAGACCAAGCAGGCTGCATCCCCTCATGCTGGCCAAAGTCCTACCAGATCTGGAGGCGGCAGACAAGCTCCGGGCCGCGCTCAGGGAGTCACAGGTCCCGCAGCCCAGGTGTCCCCATCTGGGAGGCATCCGCAGCGACCCCGATCACAGGCGTCACTGCGGATCCCCCGTTCACAGACGCGTTGAGACCCCCGAGCTGCAGCAAGCTGGCTCAGCCTGGCCATAGTGCAGGGGGCAGGGGCACAAGCGAGGGCTCGGGGCTGGGGGACGCTGCCGCGGGTAAACGCACCATATCGGGACTCCGGTGAGTGCACCCCTCGCGCTGGGTGTCCAGGCACCAGGGAGTCACAGGGCGACAGATACAGGGTTCAATCCAGAACCCAGACCTGGGAGAAGAAAGCGTCCACAGATGCTAAGATGGCGGGGTGGGCAACAAGGTACGCAAGGCTGAAAGCCCGCCTCCTCCTCTCCGATCGTGTGTCTGATTGGGTAACCTTCATCTTACTGCTTCTGATAGGGTAGCGATTCAGGTCCCACCCTGAGTGACGGTTCATACTTCAACCCTAGGGTGGATGAAGCTAAAATGACAAGGCCTTGCTTTCATGGGTAAATTAAGGCAGGGCTTCCTGTGACAGAACCTCCTTCCTTTTTGTCTGCATTTAATCTTGTAAATAAAGTATATGAAAATGTATGAATTGTATATACATCTATTGCATTGTTCGTGTCCTATGTTTTCCAAGAACAAATTTAAGTATTCACTTAAAAAAATCAAAACAAGCATTTGAATTTGATTATAAAAACTACCATTTAGGAAACCAATGCCATGCTTTTCATTGCGTACCATAGGAAATATTTGAAAACATGTATAATGCATCCCACACACATGCAAAATATTTCCATTCCTTGGTCTTTAATCCCAGCACAAACAGAGGCCTACTGGTCTCTGTGAGTTCATGGCCAGCCTGTACCAAAACAGCCAGGACTATACAAAGAAACCCTGTATCAAAACCAAACCAAAACAACAAGAACAAAATTCACTCATTTGCGGGGGTGGGGGGCGTTGCAGGGTTTTTTTTTTTTTTATTTCCAACATAAACAATAATTAAATCTCTGTTATTAAGTCATCTTCCTAAGAAAGCAAGGGACATCCATACAGACGTGTATGCAAAGAATACATTTTCTCTTGTAACATAGCCAAACAGGGGAGCATGTCTTGAATTTGTTCTTTGATTTTAGCTGGTCAAAGCTGTTTGACAAAGTCTCACAGCATACGTGAATATCATGCATACATAGTTCAGGCATCACAAACCATAGAACTTGTGGTTGTAACTTCTAACATTATAGCAAAGGTTTCCAGTGGAATAAAGAACCAGTGAAATCAGAATCTAGGATCTAGAATCCAGGCATTAATAATGTTAAAATGCTCTCCAGAGTAATTTCAGTATGACTCCAATCCCCAAAACAATAGCTTTCAAGTATTACTTCCTAGTGGTTTCTTAAATTCCTTATGAATTCTTTCTGAAAAAACTTCTATTCTCCCCAGATTGAACAAAAAACAACAGAACAAAAAAAAAAATCAGAACCACTCAAGCATAGTCTCAGTCAGTGTTCTTTTGCTATGAAGACACCACAACCATGGCAACTCTTATAAAAGAAAGCATTTAACTGGGGTTTGCTTACAATTTCAGCCATTTAGTCTATTATCCTCAAGGTGGGGAACATGGTGGCACACAGATAAAAATGTGCTGGAGAAGAAGCTGAGAGTTCTACGTCCAGATCAGCAGACAGCAGGAAGAGAGACACTGGGCCTGTCTTGGGTTCTGAAATCTCAAAGCTCATTGGCAGCGGCACAGTTCTTCCAACAAGGGTACATCTACCCCAACAAGGTCACACTTCCTAATTCTTTTAAGTTGTGTCATTCCCCCAGGACTCACCATTCAAATATATGAGCCTATGTGGACCATTTTTATTCAAACCACCACGTGTACCAATGAGTTTAAATTTATGTATTTATATGTGTTTGCATGTGCTTGAGTATGAAAGTCCCAGGACAGTTTGCTAGACATTGTGTGTCCCAAAAATCAAACTCAAGTCACCTCGTTTGGCAGCAATGTTTTTACTTGATGAGCCATCTTGCCAGCCTCCCAAGAGTTTAACTAGAGAAGTGTGTGTAAGGGACATTAGGGACATAGGATGAGTAGCACCACCACTCAGTACCCTGAGAAGGTAGGGTACTGGGGATGACATACTGCCAGATCCTAGCAGGGCAGAGACCAGTTCTATCTGGTGCCAGAACCCTGGATCTTTAACCATCAAACCATGCTACGTGGACACCGATCTGCCAGGCAACTGTGTCATCCACCACAATTTAATCCTCTCTGCCATTATGAGAGGATCCAACGTGGGGAAATCATGGGAATAAAGAACGGTTTCATAGGAGGAAGTGCAGAGATTTTAAAGGCCATGTGGTTTGCTTTCTCCCCAAAATATAAGACACTTATATAACACTAAGGGGACAAAAGATTGATAAGGTATAATACCCAAGAAAAGAAAGAGTGGGATTAATTGGGTGGAGATACAATCAGGCTGTGACAGGTGCCTCTGTTGGAAACATCAGGAACTTCCTATCCAAACTGGTTCAGCCGCAGCAGATATTTTGTATGCTTTCAGCAGCTGCATCATTAATTCTTTATTGAAAGGAGCTCAGAGAAGCAGGCTTGGTGTGCCAACCACTCCTGTGCCTTGTATTAGTGATCAGTCAGTCTAATGTGATGTCTCCACATGTTGAGAGATTATTTTGTTTAGCTTTGTGGAAGCGTTTGTGTTTGTTTGCTCTTTGGAGTGGTTTGTACAGCCTTGGAGTCCTACTCTTCCTGCATCTGCCTCCCAAGTGCAGCATTACAGACATGCACCACTGCAGTCAGTGATGCCTAAGAACTTGCACCCTCCCAGATCTGTGCTGACAGTGGCTAACACATTTCACCCTCACAGCCATCCTGTGACATTTTAAGTCATTTCATAGGTGAAGGGATTGCCGCTTAGGGCAAACTGCTTGCCCAGGATTATTCAGTTATTAACTGGGAAAACTGGGATTCAAATGCAAACAAGTGGAGATTGAACCAAACCCTCTTGTGTGCTATGAGCATAGCGTACCACTTATGCCTTTAGTACCTGAACATTTTGGTCACAATCCAAAACTGAGAAATAGTTTTCATCGATCAGTTTTCTCAATGTATTATACATATACACCACCTGCCACTAGGCTTATAGTATTGTGTTCAATAATTGTATTAGTTACTTTTTTTTGGTGTCGTGATAAAACAGCATGACCCAAAGCAAGTTATGGAACAAAGAATTTATTTTGGCTCACAATTCCAGAGGGAGAGTTTATAATGGTGGAAGAAACATGGGAGCAGGTGACCAGAGCATAAAGCTTAGAGATCACACCAGCAGTCAAAGCATGACCGGCTTGTAAAGAGGGAAAACTGGAAATAAGGAGAAGGTATAAACTGTCACAGTTGACCCCCCCCAGTGGCATACTTCCTCTAGGAAGGCTCAATGTCCCAAATGTTCCACCACCTCACCAAGCAGTGCTACTAATTAGCATTCAGACTGCCACAGTAAGTTTTGATTATTGCTGTGGGTGATGGTTCACAGCTATAATCCCAGTACTGTGGAGGGTGAGTAAGGAGAACTAAAAGTTCTAGTTCATCCTGGGAGAACTAGACAGGAAAGAAAGGAGGAAAGAGGGAAGAAATTAGGGAAAAGGAAACTGGTTCCACACATTTAAAAGAAAAATGAATATTTTTTTAACTCAGCATAACACAATATTTATTTGGGGCAGGAGGATCAAAGGGAAAACCTTTCCCAGCATGTGCATAAGCCCAGTGCCTAAGTTTGACACCAGGTCCAGTGGCTCTCTTCCAACTGCCTATAGATCATGTAGAACTCTCAAATACTTTTCTAGCATGTGTCTATCTGCATGCTTCCATGGTCCCCTCTAACACAACAATAATGAAGTAAATTTCTGAAAATGTAAGTCAGCTCCAACTAAATGCTTTCTTGTATAAGAGT
The DNA here is from genome assembly GCA_036184385.1 of Tokudaia muenninki. Lineage (NCBI taxonomy): Eukaryota > Metazoa > Chordata > Mammalia > Rodentia > Muridae > Tokudaia > Tokudaia muenninki. The sequence goes on along the minus strand of BTHS01000017.1, from coordinate 30,012,562 downwards.
TGCTGAGGCCATGGTAACTCTTCACAGCAATTGAACATTGACTTGGATATCCACTATCTGTGGAATCTGCTAGCAGGTGCTTTAATTACCAGGCGGGGGCTCATGTCTAAAGAAGCCCTTAGTTCTCACCTTCCCAGTTGGTGTTCTTTGCTAGCAAAGGGCTTCATTCAGATGAGACACTTCCTTGTTTGCACAGAAGCCTCTGCTGATGTCAATGAGCTTTTGAGGTTATCATTAGGTAATATATTTACTCACTACAGAAATCTCAATTTTCTTATACTGAGGGAATAAGAAAAAAGACAGGAGTGTCCCTTGGAGTGTCAGATTATATGAGTGGAAAGGGAATTGAGATTCTTGCCTGAGTTCCTCAGAGCTTTCAGGATGCTATGACCAGTGCCACAGACCCATGGAAATGGCAAGAGGAGAACTGTAAAGTCTTCTCTTCTGAGAATGGATGTTGATAGTCTGTACAGAAAGTGTTAACCATGGCTTTCAGATGACTGTAGCCTGAGACTGCACCACTATAGAAACCCAAAACCAAGATCATCCAATTGTCACAGATCTGGAGGCTGTGGAACCTAGGAGAATGGGGCCTAAAAGTGAGGTGAACAAAAGTCCTATGCAATAAACAAATTTATTTAGAGCATTAGACAATATACTAAGTGTTAAGCAAGATCATATGAGCAAAGTTTGCATGAGTTTAAGCTGTGTATAAGGACAAATGTGTAGAAATATTATCTGAATAACAATTATAAGCAGCAATGAGTAATCTGAAACAAACTTCACACCATTTTTTGCTATACCTGGGAGGGGCACAAAAGCACATTCTAAGAATAAACTTATGTATTGATGGAACTAAGGTCACAAGACTCTTGTTTTCTTGGAGTTTTCTCACAAGAACTGAGAATTCCCCTCATATAACTTCATTCTTGAACTATGTTCCAACATCTAACCTGCCTTCTTGCTCAGCTGAAGATAATAATGTTCCAAGTTTCTTGTGGCTTGTGCACCTTTTTCAAAATACACAGCCCACCCAGTCTCAGCTTTTCAATATACATGTCTGTCATTTTTCATGTTCCAAGAAGGTCAATCCCAAAGACATGCAGGTCATGGTACTCCATTCCTAAATCCTCTCCCCTCCTTAACTTTCTTATAGAATCTCCGTCTAATCGTGCTTGTTTCAATAGCTGCCTCTTGTGGACACCAACTACAAAGAAACTGTTTTTGTGTCCCTACCTCCCCATTTCATTTTGACTGAGCCTTGAAATCATATGTTTAATATGGCCCCTGTTTATAACACTCCATAAATGTGATGGAAAAAAAACCCCCTGTTTTCTGTCTAGTCTGTCATGAAAAACCAAACTCTGTTAGAGAAAAGTCACTCCCCTGGATTAACACTTGTCAGTATCACAGGTGCCTCTGGTGACAAAGAATTCCACTCTTTCTGCAGCAGGACACTTTGCATTTTATGCTCATTACCTGGTTATATCATTCATCTCATTACCACTTGGAATTTGAGAATGGAAGCATGACTTTTTCCTCCTATTTTTGGCTCTATTGCATTTCATTTTTTCTACTTTGTACCTTAAGACTTTGGAAAAAACAAGAAGAAAACAAAGCTCAGATGACACGAGGGAAGAAATAATCAAACTGTCAGAAATTAATGAAATAGAAATCCACACTTAAAATTCTTAGAACTGATAAACACATTCAGCAAAGTAGCAGAATACAAACTTAACACACAACACGCAGCAGCCCTCCTATATACTAACAACGAAAAAACTGACAAAGAAATCAGAGAAACAGCACAATAGCTACAAAAAATAACGTAATATAAAATGAATCTAAGAATAAACCTAACCAAGGAAACAAAGAACTTCTGGAATGTCTAAAGTGAAGTATTTTTAAGTTACCAAAGAATGAAGTTGAGGAAGACACCTGAAGACGAAACAGTATCTAGTGCTCATGGATTGAAAGACTTAATCTTGCAAAAATGACAATCCTACTGAAGTTATTTTACCAATTCAGCACAATCTCAATCAAAATTCCAATGCTAGTCTTTAAAACCATAGGAAATATTACAAAATTTTATATGGAGGCACAAAAAACGTAGATTATTCAAATCAAAATTTAACAAAAATGATGCTGCAGAAGGAGCACATCTAATTTCAAATTATAATATAGAGTCATGCTAGCATAAAAACAAACACATAGAGAATATTATATCTGGGAGTTCTCATCTATAAACCAGGTTAAGGAGAGGTAATAGACCCTTCTTTCTAACTATACACATAAATCATCTAAAGTTTATTCACATGTAAGGATATTAGCACACACCTAAAATACTAGACCTAAGGATGTAGAGATTGAGATTATTCTCAACTACTAACGTAGTTCAAGGTCATTGTGAAAACTCACCAGTAAGAAGCCAAAAAAGGCTTCCAGTTTCTGTCTGCACCCAGACTTGATCCTGTGCCACAGTGCTCCATACCCAAATATGAACGGGAGAGAGCTGGTCTCCCAGGAGTTCAGACATGCCTGTGAGCACAGGTAGGACCATCACTTCTGCTCAGAGGGACACGCCCAGAACACTCAGGACACAGGAATCTAGGAGCAGCCTGGAACAGGATCCTTGCTGTTTCCTTCTGTTCCCTGGAGCTGACCCTGTGCCACAGCTCCCCATACCCAAATTCCTCCCAGGGAGAACTGGTCTCCTGGGAGTACTGACACACAGGCTTGAAGGAGGGACAAGCCACAGTCGGAGACTGCAAGACCAGCTAACACCAGAGATAACCAGATGGCGAGAGGAGAGGTAAGAGTAAGAACATAAGAAACAGAAACCAAGGCTACTTAGCATCATCAGAACCAAGTTCTCCCACCATGTCAAGCTCTGGATACCCCAACATACTAGAAAAGCAAGATTCTGACTTAAAATCACATCCCATGATGATGATAGAGGACTTAAAGAAGGACAAATAATTCCCTTAAGGAAATGCAGGAGAACACAATTAAACAGGTAGAAGCCCTTACAGAGGAAACACAAAAATTCCTTAAAGAATTACAGGAAAACATAACCAAACAGATGAAAGAATTGTACAAAACCATGCAGGATCTAAAAATAGAAACAATAAAGAAATAAGAAAGGGAGACAACCCTGGAGATAAAAAAAACCTAGGAAAGCGATCAGGAGTCATAGATGCAAGTGTCACCAAAAGAATACAAGAGATAGAAGAGAGAATTTCAGATGAAGAAGATACCATAGAAAACATTGACACAACAGTCAAAGAAAATGCAAAATGCAAAAAGCTACTAACCCAAAACATCCAGGAAATGCAAGACACAATGAGAAGACCAAACCTAAGAATAATAGATATAGAAGAGAGTGAAGTATCTTAACTTAAAGGGCCAGTAAATATCTTCAAAAAAAATTATAGAAGGAAACTTTCATAACTTAAAGAAAGAGATGCCCATAAACATACAAGAAGGCTACAGAACTCCAAATAGATTGGACCAGAAAAGGAATTCCTCCCATCACTTAATAGTCAAAACATCAAATACACAAAACAAAGAAAGAATATTAAATGCAGTAATAGAGAAAAGTCAAGTGACATATAAAGGCAAACATATCAAAATTACACCAGATTTCTTGCCAGAGATTATGAAAGCTAGAAGATTCTGGACTGATGCCATATAGACCATACGAGAACAAAAATGCCAGCCTAGGCTACTATACCCAGAAAAACTCTCAATTCCTATAGATGGGGAAACCAAATTTATACAATATCTTTCCATGAATCCAGCCCTACAAAGAGTAATAGATGGAAAACTACAACACAAGGAGGGAAACTATACCCTAGAAAAAGCAAGGAAGTATTCTTCTTTCAACTAACCCAAAAGAAGATAGCAACACAAACAAAATTCCACTTCTAGCAACAAAAATAACAGGAAACAACAATGAATATTCCTTAATATCTCTTAACATCAATTGACTCAATTCCCCAATAAAAAGACATAGACTAACAGACTGGGACACATAAACCATAACCAGCATTTTGCTGCATACAGGAAACACACCTCAGTGAAAAACACAGATCCTACCTCAGAGTAAAGGGCTAGAAAAAAAATTTGAAGCAAATGGTCCCTCCCCCCAAAAATCCAAAAAACTGGAGTAGCCATTCCAATTTTGAATAAAATCAACTTTCAACCAAAGTTATCCAAAAGGATAAGGAAGGACACTTCATATTCATGGAAGGAAAAATCTACCAAGATGAACTCTCAATTCTGAACATCTATGCTCCAAATACAAGGACACCCACATTCATAAAAGCAACTTTATTAAAGCTCAAAGCACACATTGCACCTCACACAATAATACTGGAGGAACTTAACACCCCACACTCATCAAGGGACGGATCACAGAAACAAAAAATTAACAGAGACACATTGAAACTGACAGAAGTTATGGACAAAATGTATTTAACAGATATCAATAGAACATTTTATCCTAAAACAAAAGAATATACCTTCTCAGCATCTCATGGTACCTTCTCCAAAACTGAGCATATAATTGGTCACAAAACAGGCCTCGAAATATGCAAGAAGATTGAAATAATTCCACGAGTCCTTTCAGATCACTATGGACTAAGGCTGGTCTTCAATAGCAACAAAAACAGAAAATCCACATACACATGGAGGCTAAACAAAGCCCTACTTGCCAGGCAGTGGTGGTGCATCCCTTTGATTCCAGCATTCAGGAGGCAGAGGCAGGTTGATTTCTGAGTTCGAGGTCAGCCTGTTTTACAGAGTGAGTTCAAGGACAACCAGGGCTATAGAGAGAAACCCTGTCTTGAAAAACCAACCAACCAACCAACCAACCAACCAACCAACCAACCAACCAAAAAATCACCCTACTCAATGAAGAAATAAAGAAAGAAATTAAAGGCTTTTTAGAATTCAATGAAAGTGAAGGCACAACATACCCAAATTTGTGGGACACAATGAAAGCAGTGCTAAGAGGGAAGACTCATAGCTATGAGTGCCTCCACAAAGAGACCAGAGAAAGCATACACTAGCAGCTTGACAAAACACCTCTAAGCTCTAGAACAAAAAGAAGCAAATACACCCCAAGAGGAGTAGATAGCAGGAAATAATCAAACTCGGCTGAAATCAACCAAGTAGAAACAAAAGAACTATACAAAGAATCAACAAAACCAGCTGGTTCTTTGAGAAAATCAACAAGGTAGATAAACCCTTAGCCAAACTAACCAGGGGACACAGAGACAGTATCCAAATTAACAAAATCAGAAATGAAAAGGGAGATATAACAACAGAAACTGAGGAAATTCTACTACAAAATGTAGATCCTACTACAAAAGCCTATATTCAACAAAACTGCAAAATGTGGATTAAATGGACAATTATCTAATAGATACCAAATGCCAAAGTTAAATCAGGATCAAATAAATCATGTAAACAGTCCTATAACCCCTAAAGAAATAGAAGGAGTCACTCAAATTATTTGAAGCAAAAAGCCCAGGATCAGATGAATTTAGTGAACAATTCTATCTGACCTTCAAAGAAGACCTAGTAGCAATACTCTTCAAACTATTCCACAAAACAGAAACAGAAGGAACACTACCCAATTCATTCTATGAAGCCACAGTTTTACTGATACTAAAACTGCACAAAGACTCAACAAAGAAAGAGAACTTCAGACCAAATTCCCTTATGAATATCAATACAAAACTACTCAATAAAATTCTTGCAAACCGAATCCAAGAACACATCAAAATGTTCATTCACCACGATCAGGTAGGGCTTTATCTCAGGGATTCAGGAATGGATCAATATACAGAAATTCATCAGTGTACTCCACTACATAAACAAACTCAAAGAACAAAACCACATGATCATTTCATTAGACGCTGAAAAAGCATTTGAAAAAATTCAACATGCCTTCATGTTAAAAGTCTTGGAAAGATCAGGAATTCAAGGCCCATACCTAAACATAGTAAAAGCAATATACAGCAAACCAGTAGCCAACATCAAACTAATGGAGAGAAATTTGAAGCAGTCTTACTAAAATCATGGACTAGATAAGGATGCCCACTCTCTCTCATCTATTCAATATAGTACTTGAAGTTCTAGCTACAGCAATTAGACAACAAAAGGAGGTCAAAGACTTATAAATTGGAAAGGAAGAAGTCAAACTATGGTAGTATACTTGAGACCCTAAAAATTCCACCAAAGAACTCCTACAACTCATAAACAACTTCACCAAAGTGGCTGGATACAAAATTAACTGAAACAAATCAGTAGCTTTCCTATACTCAAAGGATAAATGGGTTGAGAAAGAAATTAGGGAAATGACAACCTTCACAATAGTCACAAACAATATAAATATCTTGGTGTGACTCTAATCAAACAAGTGAAAATCTGTATGACAAGAACTTGAAGTCTCTGAAGAGAGAAATTGAAGAGGTTCTCAGAAGATTGAAAGATCCCATACTCATGGATTGGCAGAATTAATATATTAAAACTGATCATCTTGCCAAAAGCAATCTACAGAGTCAATGCAAACCCCATCAAAATTCCAACTCAATTCTTCATAGAGTTAGAAATAGAAATTCTCAAATTCATTTGGAATAAAAAAAAAAACAGAATAGAGAAAACTATTCTCAACAATAAAATAACTTCTGGGAGAATCACCATCCGTGAACTCAAGCTATATTACAGTGCAATAGTGATAAAAACTGCATGGTATTGGTACAACGGAATTGAATTGAAGGTAGATCAATGGAATAAACAAGCACATAAGCAAACACGTCTATGGTCACTTGATCTTTGCTAAAGAACTAAAATTATCCAGTGGAAATAAGACAGCATTTTCAACAAATGGTGTTCGTGCAGCTGGTGGTCAACATGTAGGAGAATGCAAATTGATCCATTCTTATCCTCCTGAACAAAGCTCAAGTTCAAGTGTACAAAGGACCTCCACAAAAAATCAGATACATTGAATCTAATAGAAGAGAAAGTGGGGAAAAGCCTTGAACACGTGGGCACAGGGAAAAAGTTCCTGAGCAGAACACCAAAGGCTTATGCTTTAAGATCAAGAATCAACAAATAGGACCTCATAAAATTGCAAAGCTTCTCTAAGTCAAAGGACACTGTCATTAGGACAAAACAGCAACCAACAGATTGGGAAAAGATCTTTACCAATCCTACATCCAATAGAGGGCTAATATCCAATATATACAACGAACTCAAGAAGTTAGACTCCAGAGAATCAAATAACCCAATTAAAAATGGGGAACAGAGATAAACAGAGAATTCTCAACTGAGGAAACTAGAATGGCCAAGAAACACCTAAATAAATGTTCAACATATTTAGTAATCAGGGAAATGCAAATCAAAACAACCCTGAGATTTCACCTTACACCAGTCAGAATGGCTAAGATCAAAAACTCAGGTGTCAGCAGATGCTGGTGAGGATTTGGAGAGAGAGAGGAACACTCCTCCATTGCTGGTGGGATTGCAAGCTGGTACAACCACTCTAGAAAGCAGTTTCACGTTTCCTCAGAAAACTGGACATAGTTCAACCTGAGAACCCAGCTATACCACTCCTGGGTATATACTCAGAATATGTTTCCACATGTAATAAGGATGCATGCTCCACTATGTTCATAGCAGCCATATTTATAACAGCCAGAATCTGGAAACAACTCAGATGAGTTTCTGTATCTACTCCTCAAACAACAGAGGAGTGGATACAGAAAGTGTGGTACATTTACTCAATGGAATACTACCCAGCTATTAAAAACAATGACTTCATGAAATTCACAGGCAAATGGATGGAAGTTGAAAGTATCATCCTGAGTGAGGTAACTCAGTTACAAAAGAATACACATGCTATGCACTCACTGATAAGTGGATATTAGTCCCAAAGTTCGAAATACCCAACATACAATTCATAGACCATATGAAGGTCAAGAAGAAGGAAGACATTCTTAGAAGGAGGAACAAAATACTTATGGGAGGAAATACAAAGTGTGGCACAGAGACCGAAGGAAACGCCATCCAGAGACTGCCTCACCTGGGGATCCACGCCATATATAGTTGCCAAACTTGGACGTTATTGTGGATGCCAGGAAGAACTTGCTGGTGGAATCCTGATATGGCTGTCTCCTGAGAGGCTCTGCTAGAGCCTGACAAATCCAGAGGTGGATGCTCACAGACAACCATTGGACTGAGTGCAGGGTCCCCAGTAGAGGAGTTGGAGAAGGAACTGTAGGAGCTGAGGGGGTTTGCAGCCCCATGCGATGGGGAGCAACAGTGTCAATCAGCCATACCCCTTTCTGGAGCTCCCAGGGACTGGACCACCAACCAAAGAGACACATGGAGGGATCCATGACTCTGGCCGCATATGTGGCAGAAGATGATGGCCTTGTTGGATATCAGAGGGAGGAGCAGTCCTTGGACCTGAGGTTGTTCGATGTCCCTGTGTAGGGGAATGCTAGGGCAGGAAGGTAGGTGGGTGGGTGAGCACCCTCATAGAAGCATGGGAAGGGGAATGGGATAGGGGGTTTCCGAAGGGAAGACCTAGAAAGGGGAAAGCATTTGAAATGTAAATAATGAAAATATTCAATTAAAAAATAAAGAGAAAAATAATAACCAAGGCAGACGATATCATACAGGGAGGAGCAATTATGCCCTCAGTGAGCAATCTAGGACCAGAAGACTGTATGTGTTCGCATTTTAACACCCTATATGAATTTTCTTGTTTGGGATATATTTTTCTCCTGAAACATTTCAACCTTACACCAGATTCTCAGGCATCTGGACTCACACACCGCCATTGTTCCATTAGTCTGCCCTCTAGTGGCCAGATATTTATCCTAGTTTCCGGTAAGACATTTGAATTTGCTTTCATCAGGACTGTGTTAAAAATTTCTGACAGTTTTTTTTTAATGAAACAAATACAAATTCAGAACTTTCAGAACACAAACAAACAACACAAAAACTATAGTTTCTTTTCAATTCCTTGTGAAGAGCTTAGAAATTATGGTTTTGGAGAATGCCCATGATAATCTATTGTACTATGAGAGGGAGGCAGAGGACAGAGAAAGACAGACAAGGAGACAGATAGAATAGACAGAGGCAGTGACCAGAGACAGACATATTTCAGTAATAGGTGTTATATTTCAGTGAGACATATTATGTATTTGATAATGGGAAGCAATGGGAAGAAATGACTCAATCAGGACAATCTTCAAAAACCCACTGCACATAAACTTGAACATTAAACAAGACAACAACCATCAGGAAGCAGAAATAATTGAACACTTGACTTTGAGAGACTGTCAAAGCAATAGTGATAGGATTCTATGTATGAGCCTGTCACTATAGAGCTCTGTTTGGGGGTTCACTGTGTATCTCAGCAACCTTAAAATAAATTTTGTTTCCCTTAAGCTATCTCCAATGCTATTTGTAACTCAGTGGAAAACACGCTCCAGGTGACTGCAATCAACATAGACAAAAAGATACACACATACACATTGCAATTCACAATAGTGAATGCACTGAACACCTTCTTGTTGTTAGTAAAGACGTAGGTCTCTTTGTAAGAGAAGTAGACCAAATTGACATGTTACAGACACAGTTACAGGAAGACAACTGGACATTCATTTTTAAACTTGGATTTAGAAGGAAGAGTATCCATGTTTGGTGGATATAGCTTTGGTTAGGAGCCTCCCAGAGTTACATAACTGAGGTTGAATAAGGTGAGTGGGGTGGAATTAGTAACTGGGCAGACAACAATGCAAATGTGAACTGAAAGGGTCAATTCCTACCCACCTGAAACAGAGAATTACTAGTTTAAGCCTTGGTAAGTATTCTGTATGCTGCTTCTGCTTTTGCTTTTGATAATTAATGGGGAAGTATATATTTTTTATTTAAGACATTGAATTTAGCTAGTCTAACTAAAACCATATTATTTATTTAATGTATTCTAACCCATGCCACAAAAAGATTTTATGGTCCTGTAAAGATTTCTTACAAAGAATATGAAAAAATATGAGTAAAAATAATCTCATGAATAAAAATGCATGTAAACCTTAAACAAGTGCTATAAAACTCCATAATATGAAAAAGTCAAAGTTTTAATACAGGAATTTAAAACACAAGAAAGGTCAAAGAAAAGGTATTCTCAAAATATGTTCTTTCTAATATATTTATGTTCCCAGTGCATTTAAATGGATGCATTAACTATTTTCTCTAGTATTTCATGTTAAAATAATTAATGTTCATTTTATTAATAAGGAAAAAGTTGAAGGATTCCTCAAAATCACAAAACAACTCCCAGAGTAGTAGTAGGTCACGTTTGTTTGATCCATCTATCTATCCAACCTCTCGTTAATCCATTCATTTATGTACAGATACTCACTGAGAAGTCTGTATGTCATATATGTCCTCTTATACAGTTCACTGGGCTAGTTACTTTGTGTCAACTTGACACAAAATTATGCATATCTAGGAAAAGGGAATTCAGGAGATGTCTCCTCCATCAGATTGTCCTGTGTACATGTCCGTGGATCCATTTCTTGACTTCTGACTGATGAATGATGAGGAGGACACAGACCCCTGTGTGTGTTGCTCCATGGGGTAAGTGGTGCTAGGTTTTATTAAAAAAATTAAGCCCATATTCGGTGTTCCTCCAAGGCTTCTGCTTTAATTCCCGCCTTCAGGCTCCTGCTTTTACCTCCTGTCTTGGCTTTCTTCAATGATGAACTTTGATGTTCAAGTATAAGCTAATAAACTAGTCCTTCCCCCAACAAATGAAGCCAAATAAGAAGAAAAGAAATACAGAAAGTGGACTGAAGATTTTAATATAAGATATAACAGTGTGGTGCTACTAGGAAATAGAGAAAATATGTCAGGACAATGATGTCTTTGATTATTTGCCAAAACCACAGACAATGGTCGGAAAAAAAAAATCAACAAATGGAATAGCATCAAACTCAGAATCTCCTGCACAGAAAAGTAATTTACTGAGAGTTGCAAAGAACCCAGATTCACCCAAGAGCACCAGGCTGTAGTATGAGTCCTCTGAGTAGCATCTATGTAAAGTTCTTAGCTACATTCCCAGATGACTCCAAGCCCTGTAATGACAGATTTCTCCTGAGCCCAAGTCCTCTCAGCTTTGGTAATAAAATATGAAATTCTCTCTTCTCTCTCTTCCTCCCTGTACCCTCCCTTCCCTTCCTCTGCTCCCCTCCACTTCCCTTCTTCTCTCTCTCTTCCCCCTCCTCAACTCCATCTTGCCAGTTGTTTAATAGCCTGGTGTTTGTTCTGTATTATAGGAAAAAACAGAAAAAAATGTATCTGCTATATATGTGTGGGAAGCCTAGGTCCAGCCCGTGAATGTTCTTTGGTTGGTGATTCAGTCTCTGAGAGCCCCAAAAGTCCAGGTTAGTTGACTCTATTGGTCTTCCTATGAAGTTCCTATCCCCTTTGGGACCCCAAATCCTTCCTCCTATTGTTCCATAAGAGTTCCCAAGCTCCATCAACTGTTTGGCTGTGGGTATCTGCATCTGAGCCAGCTGCTGGATGAAGCCTCTCAGAGGACAGCCATACTAAACTCCCGTCTGCAAGCATAATAGAGTACCATTAATAGTGTGAGGGTTTGCCAATGGGATGAATCTCAAGTTGGGCTGGTTATTGGTAGGCCATTCCCTGCATTTCTTGTAAACATGACAAATTTTGTGTCAAAAGTTTTGTGGGTGTGTTGGTGCCCCTACTGCTCCATTGAGATTTCTCCCTGGCTACAGGAGGTGGACTCTTCAGGTTCCATATCCCAAATGCTGTGAGTCACAGTTAAGGTCATCTGATTGATTCTTGGGTGCCTCCCTTATCCCAAGTCTCTGGCCCTTACCTTGCCATCCCTGCCAGTTGCAGATTTCCATTTATCCTCATGGCTATCTGGCTATCCCTCCTTTCTTTCCCCACACCTGATCCTGACACCCCAATTCCCTTCCCCATCTCCTTTCCCACTCAGTTCACTCCTTCCATCTGCCTCTTATGAATATTTCATTACCCTTTCTAAGTGGGTTTCTAGCATCCTTGCGTGTGCCTTCCTTCTTGTTTAGCTTCTTTGGTTTGGTGTAGTGTAGTGTGGGTAGCTTGCATTTTAAATTGTTGCTTTTATGTGGCATATGTTCTACCTGGACTGCCTTGTCTGACCTCAGTGGGAGAGGATTCACCTAGCCTCATAGACACTTGATGTGCCAGGATAGGAGGATACCCAGAGATTTTCCTACCTGCTCAGAGAAATGGTTGGGAGATGGGGGAAGGGTTGTGGGAGGGAGTCACTGACAAGGGTGCAGTGAGTGGCATATTAAGTAAATAAGTAAAAAATTAATTAGTTAAAAATAAATATTTACCACTGTGTTAATGGAATTCAAAAATATAGAAGGATTCTTCAAGCACATACATTAGAAATAAAATTTACTGATGAATACATATGTTGTTCATTTTACTTTATTTTTGTAGTGGTCATTGAAGAATGATACCCCAAACTCAAATAGTATAGTATGTAAATGCAAAGAGTATTTTATTCTGAAGAACTCCAGCATGCTGGGGTTGTTAGTTGGAAAGCAGCTTGTTTCTAAACAGATCATCCTAGACTAACACAATCCCCATGAAAGAGGTTCTTTATTGAAGGGGGGAAGAATCAAGGAACAGAAAAGAGCCCCAGGAGTCGGGGTCTCTGTCTTTCTTCTGGGCTGTGACATAAATGTCATGTAATGATGCACACCACTGTGCATAGGTGATTCGGGTGAGGCATGTCCAGGGAATGTGCAGCAGTCACCATGGCAACAGACACAGGAGGGTCCTTGTCACCTAGGGATGGCACCATCACTGGATTCAGAGGCTAACTGTAAACTGCTTCTGATGCTAACAAATCTCCCTATTTCTTATCATAAAGAGAGGAAAATGGGGTAGGAGGAAGCCAATGGTGAAAGGGAAATAGGGGGTTGGATCTCTTAAACTGCTTCCTGTTGTCTAGGGGCATCATCATTTTGGGGGTGTAGCTGACTTTTATCATCAGGGTCCTCTTGATAGCCATTTGTATCAGGCTTCTCTGTGGACAGTAGCTGGTAATCCTGTAAAAGGAACTGATAGACTAGAAATATTTTGAATTTGTCATTGAAGGAATGTGGAAACAAGATTAATGAGGCAGGGAGCAAATAGTAATGCCAGAAAAATTGGGAGAAGAGGTGTTAAGAAGGACAGTATCCATTTCCGTATAGGGTTTTTTTAATTTTAATTTTAATTTTCTATATTCCATATTTACATTCCAAATGATTTCCCCTTTCCCAGTTCTGCCCCTCCCCGAAAGTCCCATAAGCCCTCTTCCCTCCCCCTGTTCCCCATTTACCTAAGAATTTCCTGAATTCATTGTTTTTAATTGCTGAGTAGTATTCCATTGTGTATATATACATGGAAAATTTCTGATAAAATTGAAGAAATTTATAGAAAAACCCATTAAGATTGACTATTTCATGGAAAAATTATACAGAAAAAATGGTAGGCATAAAAATATTCCTAAGTTGATTGAAGGTGGAATTATAAACATTTTCTGATAAAATTGAAAATCTACAAGGAAAATATTTCTGATAAAACTCAAGAAATATATAGAAAAACACGTTAAAACTATTTCATGAAAAATTATACAGATAAGATGGTAGGCATAAAAATATTCCTAAATTGATTGAAAGTAGAAGTAAAAACATTTTCTGGCCCTTTGGCGACCTCTGTTCTGGGGATCGACTGCGCTGAAGATACAGGTACCCAGGGACCCCCCAAAATAACAACGCTTGGGACACAGCCTGTTGGGCTTCCATCTACCCCCAAGAACGGGGCAGCACTGCGGTCGTCTGGGTGCCAGCTCTGCTGTGGGCCATCTGCCCTGCAGAGTGATCTGCACTGAGAGAGTGCAGAGTGCACTTTGCCATCTTTGCTCCAGCAACAGGGCAACTCGAGCCTCCAGACACAGAGATAAACAAGCATAATATCGCTTGGGTCTCAGGCAGCTTGTGTGCTCCCTGCTCCCAAGAGCTGGGCAGGTCTGCAGTAACCGACTTGCCAGCTCTGCTGTGGGACATCTGCCCTGTAGAGGGATCACCCCCCCCACCCCACTCTGGGAGAGAGCGCACCGGCAGAGGGTGGGAGCATACCAGCCTCCCCTTGGCGACCTCTGCTCTGGGAATCCACTACGCCTTTGGATGTGCAGAGGTTCCCCAGTATAACATCACTTGGGGCAAGGCACATCAGGGCTCCAAAGTCACTCAGGAGCAGGGCAGGCCCCAGAAATCGGTGCCAGGGGAATCCCAGTAATCCAGGGGGGTCAGAAATAGCTTTGCAGGCTCACAGGAAGTCCAACCAATAGCCAGTGACAGCAAGACCAACTAACACCAGAGGTAACCAGATGGCAAAAGGCAAACATAGGAAACTTACTAACAGAAATCAAAGTAATATGGCACCATCCGAACCCAACTCTCCAACAGCAGCAAGTCCTAGATACCCCATCACACCCGAAAGACAAGATATGGATTTAAAATCACTTCTCATGATGCTATTAGAGGATTTCAAGAAGGACACAAATAAATCTCATAAAGAATTACAGGAGAACATGAATCAACAGTTAGAAGCCCTTACAAAGGGAAACTTCCCTAACCTAAAGAGAGAGATGCCGATGAACGTACAAGAAGCCTACAGAACTCCAAACAGACTGGACCAGAACAGAAATCCCTCCCATCACATAATAATCAAAACACCAAATGTACTAAACAAAGAAAGAATATTAAAAGCAGTAAGAGAAAAGGGCCAAGTAACATACAAAGGAAGACCTATCCGAATCACTTCAGACTTCTCACCAGAGACTATGAAAGCCAGAAGATCCTGGGCAGATCTCATGCAGACACTAAGAGAGCACAAATGCCAGCCTAGACTACTATACCCAGCAAAACTCTCAATCACCATAGATGGAGAGGCCAAGATATTCCATGATAAAACCAAATTTTCACAATCTTTCTACAAACCCAGCCCTGCAAAGGATAATAGGTGGAAATCGACAATACAAGGAGAGAAACAACACCCTGGAAAAAACGAGATAGTAACCTTCTTGCATCAAACCCAAAAGTAGATAAACACTCAAACATAAAGATAGCGTCAAGAATGGCAGGTGGCAATAATCACTACTCCTTAATCTCTCTTAATATCAATGGTCTCAATTCCCTAATAAAGAGACATAGACTAAAAGACTGGATACGTAAACAGGACCCAGCATTTTGCTGCATGCAAGAAACGCACCTCAGTGTCAAAGACAGACACTACCTCAGAGTAAAAGGCTAGATAACAATTTTACAAGCAAATGGTCCCAGGAAACGAGCCGGAGTAGCCAACCTAATATCAGATAAAATTGACTTTCAACCTAAAGTCATCAAAAAAGACACAGAAGGACACTACATACTGATCAAAGGAAAAATCCACCAAGAAGAACTCTCAATTCTGAATATCTATGCTCCAAATGCAAGGGCACCCTCATTTGTAAAAGAAACTTTACTAAAGCTCAAAGCAGACATCGCACCTCACACAATAATAGTGGGTGACTTCAACACCCCGCTCTCTGAAATGGATCATTCTGGAAAGCAGAAACTAAACAGGGACACAGTGAATCTTATTGAAGCCTTGGACCAAATGGAACTAATATATATATATATATAAAACATTTCATTCTAGAGCAAAAGAATATACCTTCTCCTCAGCACCTCATGGTACCTTCTCCAAAATCGACCATATAATTGGTCACAAATCAGACCTCAACACATATAAGAAGATCGAACTAATCCCATGCCTCCTATCAGATCACTATGGAATAAGGGTGGTCTTCAATGACAAAAAAAAAAAAACAACAGAAAACTCATATACACATGGAGGCTGAACAATGCTCTACTCAATGATAACTTGGTCAAGGAGGAAATAAAGAAAGAAATCAAAGACTTTTTAAAATTTAATGAAAATGAAGGACACAACATACCCTAATTTATGGGACACAATGAAAGCGGTGCTAAGAGGAAAATTCATAGCCCTGAGTGCCTCCAAAAAGAAACGGGAGACAGCATACACTAGCAGCTTAATGGCACACCTGAAAGCCCTGGAACAAAAAGAAGCAAATACACCAAAGAGGAGTAGAAGGCAGGAAATCATCAAACTCAGGGCTGAAATCAATCAAATAGAAACAAATAAAATCAATTAAACCATCCAAAGAATCAACAAAACTAGGAGTTGGTTCTTTGAGAAAATCAACAAGATAGATAAGCCCTTAGCCAAACTAGCCAGAGGGCACAGAGACAGTATCCAAATTAACAAAATCAGAAATGAAAAGGGAGAGATAACAACAGAAACTGAGGAAATTCAAAAAATCATGAGAGCCTACTACAAAAGCCTGTATTCAACACAACTAGAAAATCTCGAGGAAATGGACAATTTCCTTGACAGATATCAAATACCAAAATTAAATCAGGATCAAATAGACCATCTAAACTTTCCTATAACCCCTGAAGAAATAGAAGTTGTCATTGGAAGTCTTCCAACCAAAAAAAGCACAAGTCCAGATGGTTTTAGTGCAGAATTCTATCAGACCTTCAAAGAAGACCTAACACCAATACTCTTCAAACAAATTAGGAACAGAAGGGACACTACCCAACTCGTTCTATGAAGCCACAATTATGCTAATATCAAAATCACACAAAGATCCGACAAAGAAAGAGAATCTCAGGCCAATCTCTCATGAATATCGATGCAAAAATACTCAATAAAATTCTTGCCAACCGAATCCAAGAACACATCAAAACGATCATTCACCACGATCAAGTAGGCTTCATCCCAGGGATGCAGGGATGCTTCAATATAAGGAAGTCCATCAATGTAATCCACTACATAAACAATCTCAAAGAAAAAAACTACATGGTCATTTCATTAGATGCTGAGAAAGCATTTGACAAAATTCAGCATCCTTTTATGCTAAAGGTCTTGGAAAGATCAGGAATTCGAGGCCCATATCTAAACATAGTAAAAGCAATTTACAGCAAACCGGTAGCCAACATCAATCTAAATGGAGAGAAACTTGAAGCAATCCCACTAAAATCAGGGACTAGACAAGGCTGCCCTCTCTCTCCATATCTTTTCAATATAGTACTTGAAGTTCTAGCTAGAGCAATTAGAGAACAAAAGGAGGGCAAAGGGATACAAATTGGAAAGGAAGAAGTCAAACTATCACTATTTGCAGATGATATGATAGTATACTTAAGTGACCCAAAGAACTCCACCAGAGAGCTCCTACAGCTGATACACAACTTCAGCAAAGTGGCCGGATATAAAATTAACTCAAGCAAGTCAGTAGCCTTCCTATACTCAAAGGATAAGCAGGCTGAGACAGAAGGAAGAGAAATGATACCCTTCACGATAGCCACAAACAATATAAAGTATCTTGGTGTGACTCTAACCAAACAAGTGAACGATCTGTATGACAAGAACTTCAAGTCTCTGAAGAAAGAAATTGAAGAAGACCTCAGAAGATGGAAAAATCTTCCATGCTCATGGCTTGGCAGGATTAATATAGTAAAAATGACCATCTTGCCAAAAGCAATATACAGATTCAATGCAATCTCCATCAAAATCCCATCTCAATTCTTCATAGAGTTAGAAAGAGCTATTCAAAAATTCATCTGGAATAACAGAAAACCCAGGATAGCTAAAACTATTCTCAAGATTAAAAGAACTTCTGGGGGAATTAATATCCTGGACCTCAAACTGTACTACAGAGCAATAGTGTTAAAAACTGCATGGTATTGGTACAGTGACAGGCATGTAGATTAATGGAACAGAATTGAAGACCCAGAAATGAATCCACACTCCTATGGTCACTTGATCTTTGACAAAGGAGCTAAAACCATCCAGTGGAAAAAAGATAGCCTTTTCAACAAATGGTGCTGGCTCAACTGGAGGTCAACATGCAGAAGAATCCAAATTGACCTATTCTTGTCTCCTTGCACTAAGCTCAATTCCAAGTGGATCAAGGACCTCCACATAAAACCAGACACGTTGAAACTAATAGAAAGTAAACTAGAATGCCTCCACCCACTCCACAAAGGTGTCCACCAAGGCCAGGAGGTGCTGGTACTTGGCACATTTGACAGTGGGCATGTGGGTAAAGTTAAGTTGCAAGTCAGTTCCAGGAAGGGAACCTCTACCCTGATGGGTAAGAAAAGGGATGCTACTATACCTGGAGTTGGAGTCTGACATCTGACAGGTTTTACAGGAGGCAATGATAGAATTTTTAAGAAACATAAGTCTTCAGGAGTAGGTTGTAGGTGGGTTTTAGCTAAATAAGACAATGCTTAGCTGTTAGGGTAAAAGAGTTGGTGAAGAGAAGACAGAGTTTGACAAGTGTCAGGGAGTGAGAGTGGGGATGTGGGTTGTAGTGTAAGAATGTCCTGGGGAGGGAGAGACAAGTCTAGACCGCTAAGGGCTGCAGCTCTAGCTCAGTTGTTTCCCTTGGAGACAATAGAGTCATCCATCTGGTGGGATCTGCACTGGACAATCCCAATAGCTCTGGGAAGATGGGGAGGCCTTTAGCATGGTCACAATTTGGTTTGCATTAGTTACTGATCCTCTTTTTGTCATAAGTAACCTGAACTCCTTCCAAATATCAGTGTGGGAAAGGAGGATATGAAAAGAATATTTGGAATCTGTGAAGATGTTGAGGGATTGTCCCTGTGCAAGTTGAAAGGCACAGGTAAGGGCTCTTAGTTCAGCCTGTTGATCGGTGGTATGAGCAGGGAGGACCTGTGCCTCAGCCACCTCTGTGTCTGACACTATAGCATAGCCAGCTCTTCTGGCCCCTTCATGTACAAAGAAGCTACCATCTGCATACCAGGTATAGATGGCCTGAGGCAATGTACCCTCCTGTGTGTTAAGAATGAGGTAACAGTTCCTCTAAAGTTTCAGTGCAGGAGGACTGGTTAGTATTTGGTTGAGGAAGAAGATTGGAAATATTAAGAGGCAGGTATGATTACAAGGTGAGTGTAGAGTCTTCTAATAGTGCTACTTGAAAAGAAAGAACCCTGGAGGAAGATAGAGTCTGTAAGTCTTTGTAAATTAGAAGCTGTGACAGGTTATGAGAAGAGAAGACAGTTATAGGTGACCCAAAGGTCAGTTTTTTGACTTTCGAATAAGGAATTCAGCAGCTGCTAGGGTACAAATACAAGGTGTCCATCTATGGATGGTTAGATCTAGTTTTTCTTTTTCTTTTTTTGACATGTATGCTACAGGTGCAAAAGAGTGTCCCAGTTGGTGACCTAGGTCTCCAAGGGAAAATTCCTCTTTTTAGTTATGTAGAGGGTAAAAGGATGAGTCAGGTCAGGAAGTTGTAAGGTCAGAGCCTTAAGGAGAGCCTGTTGGAGCCTTTGAAAAGACTTGGTAACAGGTTTGAGAAGAGGTTTGCAGGTGGGGTCTAATGCCACTTCATATAAGGGGCAGGAAAGGAGGGAAAAGGGAGGAACCCAGAAATGTAAAAAACTGGCTATTTCTAGGAATGATAAAATCTCTTTCTTTGTAGAAGGAACAATTAGATACTGAATTAGATTCTTTCTATCTAAGATAATAGCCTTGTGGGTTGGAGTAATTGTTAGTCCCAAATAGGTGACTTGAGGAGTGGACAGTTGGACTTTAGAAGGTGAAACCCTGTAGCCTCAACTGGACAGGAAATTTAGAAGAGCAGAGGTATCAGCTTGGCTTAATTTTTTAGAGGGACTACAGAGAAAAATGTTGCCTACATAATGGACAATCTTCGGTTTAAGGAGAGACAGAGAAAGTCAGAAGTCAGGGCCTGGCCAAATAGGTGTGGTCTGTCCAAGGATCCCTGAGGTAGAACAGTTCAGGAGAGTTGAGTAGAAGAGTGGGTGTCAGGATCATCCAGGTAAAGGTAAATATGTTCTGTGACTGGGCATCTAGAGGGATAAAGAAAAATGCATCCTTGAGATCTAGGACTGAGAAATGAGAAGTCCCCAAAGGGATAGTGGAAAGAAGTGTATAGGGATTATCCACAACAGGGCGGTGAGGAGCCCTGAAGAATTAATGTGCCTAAGATCTTGAACTAGGGAATAGATTCCATTAGTTTTTTTTAACTGATAGTATAGGGGTGCTAAAGGGGCAAGAGGTAGGATGGAGGAGGAGTTTTGTCCTTAAGAGGTCAGAGTTAGGCTTAAATCCTCTTAGGCTGTGGAGAGAAAGGGGATTGAGCTTGGGTGATGTATCTGGTAGAGTACAGTAATTGGATGACAACAGGAGAATAATGTTTAGCAACAGAGGGGTTGTGGAGATTCCAGACTCCAGGGCCTACCTGAGAAGCTTGCAAAGGAAGCAACATGTTAGAGTTAGTAGGTTGACTGGCTAGAAGGAGGAGCAGAGGAGCTACTGTTGATCTTGAGTTTAGGTGAATGGGAGAAGCAAAAAAAAAATAGAGGCTCCCAACTTAGCTAGAAGATCCCTTCCCATAAGGGAACAGGACATGTTAGCACTACCAAAATGGAATGGGTGAAAAGAACACCCCTAAAAATACAGCTAAGTGGTGGGGTGTGATGAGGAAAGTAAGGTCCTTCTACCCTGACAATAGGGGAATGAGGAAAGATGGGTCACCAAAACTCTGTCAGACCTGAATAAGTGGCCCCAGTGTCTAAGAGATGGGCCACCCATGTACCATGATGACTACTTGGGGCTCCCTGCTGGTGATGGAAGTGGTCAAGGGAGCTCGGGCCTTTTCAGTTGTCCATAGCCAAGCCTAGCAAATCAGCTGGAGGGTTACCTGGGAGTGATATTCCTCTATCCTGAGTGGTGTAAGGGCAATTGACAGCCAAATGTCCCTCCTGATGACACCTAGGACATGGCCCTTTTGACTTGCAGGGGTTAGGGCAAGCCCTTGCCCAGTGACCTTGTTGACCACATTTGTAGCAGAAGCCTGATGGTCTCCAAGCCTTAGAGACCAGAAGTTCTGGGCAGTGGCTGGGGATGGTCACACAGTCTTTGCCAGCATATGATATTTTTGTCTGCAGGTCTTTGCATCTCTCTGATGATACACTTTGAATGAAGGCCAACACCAATACTGTCTGTGGAGTTAGGGATCCCTTCTCCAAATGTCTAAGTTTGGCTTTAATGTCAGTGTAGCTCTGGGAAATGAAGTAGGTCATCAGGAGTTGTTTACCTTCTGAGTTTTCAGGGTCTAAATTAGTATATTGTAATAGGGTCTTTGTAAGGCACTCTAAGAATTGAGATGGGTTTTCTTGTTTATCTTGAATGACCTCTTAGGGTTTTTCAAAATTTACTGGTTTTAAGGCTGCCCTACGGAGACTGGCAAGGAAGCACGTTATGAATCTATCTCTGGCTAAAATACCACCTGGGGAATTATAATTCCATCAAGGATTCTGGTCAGATCTATCTCAGATCCGACTGGATATGTTGGATCTGTTTGATGAGCCTCATCTGTGTGTATTTTTGCATGTTCCCAAACTTGCCTATGTTTGTCAGGAAGTAAATTATTAGTGAGAATCATATGTACATCATGGAAAGTCAAGTTACAAGACTGAGTAATATAATGAAATTCTTTAAAAAAGGCAGAAAGTTAGAGGTATAGGATCCCGGTTTGTTTTCTATTTGAGAAAATTCACTTAGTGAGAAAGGACATGTATGCTAATTAGACCATCTACCTCAGTGACTTCCCTTAAAGGAAGGACCAATGCTGGGTTAGGTGTCCTAGGGAAGGGAGGAGAAGAACTTGTAGGGAGTTAAGCTGTGGACTTAAAGCGAGTGGTGGGAGGGTTGAAAGTAGGTGTCAGTGCAGGACAACTGGAGCAGCCTGAAGCTGCCAGAGGAGGAGGGGAGGGATCTGGAGAGGTAGAGCAAGGAGGCTCTGGGGAAGTCTGATGAGAAGAGGAAGCTGAGGAGGTAGTTAGGGTTTTGGAAAGTGTTGTAGAGACAAGTCTGCAATGGAAAGGAGGCAGTTCGTTAGCTGGATCGAGGGTTGTAGTGTCATCTGGTAGAGGTTTCGTAACTAGAAGAAGGTGAGTTGGGGGACAAGAACAGAGAGAGGGTTTGGAGCAAAGATAGGTAAAAGCTTGAGTATACATAAGGGACCCCTCTTTCCATTTACCAGACTGCTGGCAGTATGCATGGGTATACCTTAAAATGATTGGATCTAATGTGCCATTAAGTGGCCATTTAGAACCATTGTCTAATGGATACTGAATTGTCTAATGGACACCTTATTGCAGAGGTGTACAAGCTTTGATGGCTTGAAGTCAGGCATTAGCTTTAGAGACTTGAGATTTTCCAGGAGACATCGCAGAGGGGAACCTAGAGGCTTGGTGGAAGACGATGAGACACCCATTGGGCGATGGGGATATGTTATTGAACTATTCATACCAGCATCCCGAGAAAAATTCAACAACTAATACAAATGTGCAGGCAGTCTAGATCTACCAGGTCGTCATGCAGATGCTAGGGACTGGTTGAGTCCCAGACTCACAGAAAAAAGTGGCCCACCTAAGCTTAGGAGTTTTTTTTTTCCTACAGCTGCAAAAGCCTGAGAGGGAGAGGTCATGAAAACCATTTTCGAAAGGGAAGTCACCCAATTTTGTCAGTCCTATTTTGTGAGTCAACTGCAAGGCCAGTCATAGGGACCATGAAAGGCCATCCCTAAGCCCATAGAGGGTGGCCAGGCCTCTCTTGGAGAAGGGGCTGTCCCCACTCACCAGAACAAAAACCTTATGAATCTGCTGATGTTTGTGCCAAGGTTTGGTGATCCAGTGGCAGGAAAAGTGAGATTGTGTGGCTGGTGTACCTGTCCAGATGAGTTTCAGTCCATGAGGCCTTACCCTTGTGGCAGCAGCTACCCCATGTGGTAGAGGTCCATGTGCCCTGCAGCAGGAGCGTGGGCAGCGGTGACCCCAATGGTGACTGTGGCTGTGGTGGTGCTGGAGACAGAGCCCTGACCCACCTTGGCTGGTTGCTAAAGAATTCCGTTTCAGCACCAAATGTTAGTTGGAAGGCAGCTTGTTTCTGAACAGATCATGCTGGGCCAGAGTAATTCACACAAAAGAGGTTCTTTATTGAAGGGAATGATGTCATCACTGGATTCTGAGGCTGACTGTAAACTGCTTCTGATGTTTACAGGGGTCTCCCATAACTAAGATAGAGACATAACCAAGTGAGCTTGAAGGCCTGATTTAAAGCACATTAGGGGAAATCTGTGTTAGGTGACCTCTATCTTAATCTGTTGGGTCCATCTCTATGGACACTCCAGAACCATTACCAGGGGTGGAAACTGTTGCTGGGGAAGTTTGGAAATAACTGCTGACCCATTATCCTTGCCTCAGGCCAGGTGTCAGGGCAACTTCTGGTGGCAGGGCAGTTTCTGACTAGCTGCCTGAAGCCTGGGCTTGCCTGGACTTACCCAATTCTTAGGCCTAGTCTCCTAAACTGACTATTTGAAGTCTGTCATTATGTGCTGAGGAGGAGTGCCACTGGGTTAAATGCTATGTTTATAACTTTTAGCTTTTTTAAAAATTTCCACATTTCCTGAACAGAACTCCAATAGCTTATGCTGTAAGATCAAGAATATACAAATGGGACCTCATTAAATTACAAAGTTTTTGCAAGGCAAAAGACACTGTCAAAAAGACAAAGCGGCAACCAACTAACTGGGAAATGATCTTTACCAACCCTACATCCGACAGAGGGCTAATATCCAATATATACAAAGAACTCAAGAAGGTAAACTCCAGAGAGGCAAGTAACCCTATTAAAAAAATGGGATACAGAGCTAAACAAAGAGTTCTCACCTGAAGAATATCTAATGGCTGAGAAGCACCTAAAGAGATGTTCATCATCCTTAGTCATTAGGGAAATGCAAATCAAAACAACCCTGAGATTCCATCTCACACCAGTCAGAATGGCTAAGATCAAAAACACAGGAGACAGCAGTTGTTTGCGAGGATGTGGAGAAAGAGGAACACTCCTCCACTGCTGGTGCGATTGCAAGCTGGTAAAATCACTCTGGAAAGCAGTCTGGCGGTTCCTCAGAAAACTGGACATGACACTCCTGGAGGATCCGGCTATACCACTCCTGGGCATATACCCAGAGGCTTTACCTGCATGCAATAAGGACACATGCTCCACTATGTTCATAGCAGCCTTATTTATAATAGCCAGAAGCTGGAAAGAACCCAGATGTCCCTCAATGGAGGAATAGATTCAGAAGATGTGGTATATTTACACAATGGAATACTACTCTGCAATTAAAAACAATGAATTCACGAAATTCCTAGGCAAATGGTCAGAACTTGAAAATGTTATCCTTAGTGAGGTAACCCAATCACAAAAGAACACACATGGTATGCAGTCACTGATAAGGGGGTATTAACCCAGAATCTCGGAATACCCTAGACACAATTCGCATATCAATAGATTTCTAAGAAGATGGAAGGAGAGACCCCTGGTCCTGGAAAGACTGGATGTAGGGGAATGCCAGGACAGAGAAGCGAGAGGGGGTTGAATGGGGAAAAGAGGGAGGGAAGGGGGCTTATGGGACTTTCGGGGAGGGAGGAAACGGGAAAGAGGAAATGATTTTGAATGTATATAAAAAAAACTTAGAAAATAAAATTAAAAAAAAAGAAGATACTATCTAGCTATTGTGGTTATGGAATGGAACATTAATAAATTGATAAAACATGAAAAAAAATTTCCACATTAAATTCCATACTGACTCCACTAACAGTGAGTACATGTTCCCCCTTTCCCACATCCTCCAAGCACTTATTATCTGCTTTGTTGTTTATTTGTTTTGTTTTGTTTTTGACCTTTTTCATTCTGACCAGGCTAAAAAGAAATCTCAAGGTAATTTTAATTTGCATTTCTTTGTTTGGAAGCCCTGCTGCTAAGGTCAATGTCTGACATTTCCAGACTGCCCTGAGCTCTGAGCTCCATGGAAAATGGTAGACTCCCTTTGTCAGAAGGACTCCCTCTTCTCTAGGGGGTCCCAGACTCCATATTGCCTATGTGAGGAATGTCATGCAGTCTTGCATCTGAGATTCCTTGAAGGCCTCCCCATGCTAATGGGGTACCCAGTAGTCTTAGCCTTCAGCCTTTGCCCACTCTGGTTATTCTCATCCAGTTTCCCAAAAGTATATAACCTTTTGTTCACCCCAAATAAAGTGTAGGTGTATAAGCCTACCCTGAATAAAGGTATGTATGCATGCTAAGACTGTTTCAGAGCTTTCATTGAAGATCACTGAAGAAGACCTTTACCTAAAAGAGCTAAGATCTTCAGAGAAGGTTCTCTTCCCCCTCCCCCATCTCTGCACTGTCTCATAGCAGGCCTGGGATCCTCCCCATTTGGCACACAGCTTGGTGTGCCATGGCATCTGGACACCCTGAGAGGAACAAAGAGTGGATTCGGAACCATATTTCTCTAATTACTAATATTTTAATTATTTTTTAGCTCTCCTTATTTCATCTGAACCACAGTTGAGACTATAGCCCATTTCTTTCTTTCTTTCTTTCTTTCTTTCTTTCTTTCTTTCTTTCTTTCTTTCTTTCTTTCTTTCTTTTCTTTCTTTTTAAATTTTTAAAAATATTTTTAAAATATAAGTAAAATGGTTAAAATATAAGTAAATAATTTTTCTTCATTTCCTCACTTCAACTCCTCTCACGTCCTTTATCACTCCCTCACTCTCTGTCAAATTCATATACTCTTTTTTTCTTTGATTATTAGTATATGTGTATACAGAGTATTTACATATGTACATAAATATATACATGCCACTTGATGATTCCATTTACAGTTGCTTGTATGTTTTTAGGATTGGCCACTTGGTACTGGATAACTAATTGGGGTAGGGAGTCATCCCTGGGAAAGATTAATTCTACCTTTCTTAGCAATCATTAATTGACTATGTCTTCATCTCTGAATGGGGCCCCATAAAATTTCCCCCTTGCACATTAACATGTCTATTGGTGTCATCTTGTTCAGATCTTGTTTGGGCAGCCACAGTGTTGAGGTTTCATGGATGCAACTTCCCTGCCATTTCTATGAGGCACAATCTCTTATCAAACTTTCTGAATTCCTGGCTCTTAAAAATGTTTCTGTCCCATCTTCTGAGATGTCCCCTGAAACTTAGGTGTGTGAATTGCATTGTAGACATATCATTTGGGGTTGAGTAACCTACAATTAGTGCTTTCTGTATTTGGACCAGTTGTATCTATTTGTAATGATCATCATCTGCAAAATGAAAACTCTTTGATGAAAGGTAAGAGATACACTTATTGGACTGGGCTCTGGTACAAGGTGTAACAAAAATCCACTGCCTAATCATGCCATTTGCTTTCTTGATGCTACATTTTTTGAGTGTGTTGTATAGTCTGGTTATTAATCCTCTATCTTAAGTGTAGTTGTCAAGCATTGCCCCCCCCCCAATGCAGTAGGCTTCACTTGATTGTTTGTTTGTTTGTTTGTTTTTTTTTGCTATACAGAGGCTTTTTAATTTTATGCAGAGACATTTGTCAACTATTGACCTTTATTCCTGAGTGAATTGGGTCCATTCAGAAAGTCCTTTCTTGCACCTGTCTTATAGGATACCCCCTATTTTGTCTTCTTAATGTTTCAGTATTTCAGATTTCAAATTGAGATCTTTGATCCATTAGAAGTGGTTTGTTGTTATTTTTGCTGTTGGTGGTGGTTTTCTTGTATGTTTGCTTTTTCTGGGTGAAAGATATAGGCCCTATTTCATTCTTACACATATGTACATCCAGTGTTGTCCCAACACCACTGATGCTGATGCTTTCTTTTCTCCAATGTGCACTTTTGATGGCTGTTTTTATATACGTTCATGTTTCGACTTTCTATTTTGTTCCATTGGTCTACATGTCTGTTTATGTAGAAGTATTATGCTTTTTAAAATTACTATTTCTCTGTAATATACCTTGAGATCTGATATGGTAAACCCTTTAGCCTTGATCGTTTTTGTCACATTTTCTTTGTCTCCCTAGGGTCTTTTGTGCTTCCATGTAAATTTTAGGATATTTTTGATGTTGTAGTGACAAATGTTATGGTGATTTTGATATGGATTGCATTGAATCTGTAAACTGCTTTTGATAGGATCATCATTTTACAATGTTAATTCTACAAATCCATGAGCATGTGAGGTCCTCATGTTTTATAGTATCTTTATTCAACATTTTACAGTTTTCTTTATAGAAGTCTTTAATTTTCTTGGTTATATTTATTCCTAGATATATTTAAAGATAATGTAAATGGGAATATTTCTGTGAACCTTCTGTCAGCATGATTGTGATGGTAATATAGGGGCTACTGATTTTTGTGGTTTTATTTTTATACTCTGACTCTGCATCCACTCCATTTAATGCTTTATCTTACATTGTTTCTCTTTCTTCCTTTATATGACTTCATTCTAGTTTTCCATCCTTAAAAACCCTCTCTCTTGAAACCCTCCCTTCCCATGATCAATTAACTAATTTTCTGACTTCTTTTGGAATTCCCAATAAGACACACATCTAAAAAGTCCAAGATAACACCCACAAACTATAGAAAATATTTTATATTTATCTTTCTAGGTCTGAATCACCTCACTCAGGATGATTGTTTTGAACTCTATCAATTGGCCTCTTATTTTCATAATTTCATTTTTCATGACAGCTGAATAATATTCCATTTCATCCACTGATGGACATTTAGGTCTTTTTTCATTATGTGGATAATATAAATAGAGCAGCAATGAACATGGATGAGCAAATATCTCTGTAGTATAATATACAATTTTTTGGATATATGATCTCCACATGCATGCTTTGGAACCAACATATCACACTCCTATACAGATAAATAAATGTACTAATTTATTTTTGATGTTCTAAAAATGAGTGATGTTTAATTGTTTAGCTCTAAATGGTACCTCTAGATTTCTCCATTGAAGGTTCAGGGGACGTAGTGGCAGAAGGGGTGGAAAGAATTTAAGAGACAGAGGTTGGGGAGATGGCTACAATACATTGTCTTCTCTCTATGAGATGGATATTGCACTCATTGCTTCATTGAAATTGTAATTATCTGGGCCCATCACCATTTCACCATGTATAGGAAGGGGGTTCACAAAGCTCTTTTACTAAAGGGAATATGTGCAGTTAAAGGGTGCTGGTGGAGTGTCATTTTTTTTTTTTACTGATGTAACCATTAATAGATTTCTCATTCCTCAGTAAGTAACCTTTATTCATGCTCATGCAAGTGGTCCTAATTAAACTCAAAGGGTAAAAATTCAAAACAAGACATGAAAATAGGCAGCAGAATTGCTGGGAAAAGGGTTTCAGTAGGAGGGGGAAAGGAAATGAGCAAGAGTAATGGAGTGTACAAACAACTAAAATTATATATATACATATACATATATGTATGTGTGTGAAACTCAAAATAAATTTAAATAAAAAGTTATATTTTAAGTTGCAAAATATTTCTTAAATACACACATAAATGGAAATGTTAATTTTGTTACAGACTACTTGGTATTGGCAATTGCTTTATAAAATGTAGCATGAAGACATACATTGTACAGTTTATAGTTTTGTATCAATGGATCATGGATTAGTTACTTGTAGAAAAGAATACTAAAACATGTATTTATCAGTGGTTCTCTACCAAACATAAAAGAAGTCTTTGGGGTACACGGGGCCCAGTAAAGATATGTTCACTAATTAAAAACTGGAGAAAACTTTAACTGATGGTCTGTGAGCTTGCTTAGAATTTTAGATCTCTGGACACCAGGAGAGTCTATGGAGAAGTAACAACATCAACAAATGATTCACCTGAAAATAATCAGGCATCTCAGGGAAAAGGGAATCTGCAGGAAGGAAATTGGTTTTTATGAAGAGCACACCCCATGGGGAAATGTTTGGCTGAATTGTGGAATAATAAGACAAAAATGTACCTAATGAGAAGACATGCAAAATTGTAAGTACTGCCTCTGCTATTGTCCTTTGGCATGTGCAGTTTTGATTTGCACAGGGCATCGTTATTTCCTTTAACATGCTCAACATTTCAGAGTGTGATAATTGACTCTCTGCCAATAACTGCACCCTGTCTGTCTCCTCAGTGAGCCTTCTGGGTGGCAAATTGGTGTTCCATACAGAAACCTTCTATTTAGACATCTCACCCAGGTAAGTCTGAAAGATACTAAAGAACAGATTGTGAGAGTCAGAAGATTTGAGCACTTGACTAAAGTCAACTGAGAGCCAACCCAGCCCAGCAGATGTGAGGAATGGCTGAGAGGAGCCTATGGGTGTTTTCTTGCTCCTTCAAGAAGATCACTAATGTGTGTATTGGATACAATAGAAGCAGAAGTGAACTTTCAAGTCAGCAATATAAGATTATTGTTGACTAGAAGTGGGAGCAATAGGAGCCAATTAAAACAGAAATGAGAATGGGGGGCTGGGAGACTTTTGTATAAGTAGGATACAAGTCAAATATCTTTGCTGTTCACCGAAGGGCAGGAGGAATTAAACATTGCATTTGGTGAGTAGTATGAAGATGTTAGAGCATTATTTATTTCTAAGTTGGAGTACCACTCTGGGTTGATTATTATTATCCTATAACTGTTTCCTATGTACATGAATATTAACAATTTTTTTGTTTATTATTTATGTAGTTGCTATGTATTTTGGCCATTCATATTAAAACAATTTCTCAGAGAATCATTCTATTTTCTTCTGAGTTTTGCATATCATCAAGTCCACCTATGAACTTTAGCATATATCTAATTATTCAAGGTTTCAAAACTCAACTAAAATAAGCTCTTGTCGTGTGCTAAATGCCCAAATATACTAATGTCAGTGCATAGTAATCAAGCTGCTTCAATGGGTCCAAATATTACAGGATCCTTGTAGGTTAGTTGTTTCATCTATCTATCTATCTATCTATCTATCTATCTATCTATCTATCATCTATCTATCTATCTATCTATCTATCTATCTATCTATCATCTATCTATCATCTATCTATCTATCTATCTATCTATCTATCTATCTATCTATCTATCTAAAATTATTGTATGTTTACTTAATTCTTGATGACCAACTCAAGTCTTTAACATATGATTGTTTGGAACATTTTTACTTTGTAGCCCTTGTTATTATTTGTATACCATAACTTTTAAATTTCTTTTTATGTATTTATGTCGTTGTAGCATATAATGTACACATATTCACTATCACCATGAGAGTACAAAGATAAGCAAATCAGATTAAGTCTATTCACACAGATCTTGCATTAGAATGTTTAGACACAAAACACGGTATGATTGTACAATGTGATGCCAGAGGGATGAACTACACACATAATTTAATATGAAAGAGATGTTTTCTGGTAAGTGAAGAATTTCAGAGAACATGCTTTGGGGCAGGGGAGTGCATGTTAGATGAAACAAGAGGCAGAACTGGAATATGATTATTGGATTGAGCAAAGATTTTAAAGCTGAAAATTCTAGAATAACGCAAGGATAATGCCTATAGTGTGATGGGAACAATAATCACATGATATTAGGAGGAAACCAAGAAGCACAAGAAATCATGAAATCATGGTTTGTGACTTGTTTTCAAGAAATGTGTGCATTCATATATATGTGTGCTTTATGTGTATTTGTCTGGTTTGTCTCTCTGCGGGAGCAAGAGCAGATATGATAGGACAAAGCTGGCTCAATATATTACAAAATAAAGCGCACATTACAGAAGCTGAGACAAAAATGTGACATGTGTAAATAACAAATTGTGATTTCAAGT
This sequence comes from Tokudaia muenninki, assembly GCA_036184385.1. Taxonomy (NCBI): domain Eukaryota; kingdom Metazoa; phylum Chordata; class Mammalia; order Rodentia; family Muridae; genus Tokudaia; species Tokudaia muenninki. The sequence continues at coordinate 29,981,614 of BTHS01000017.1, read as the reverse complement.
GACAAAATACCTTTCAGCCACATTAAGATGCAATGAAACACTTCTGACTAGAGTCACTACTCTGGTTTCTTCATGTTTTAACACCATCAAGGGTACTTTCTCATCATTTTTCCTTGCAACAAGTTCTGCTCATTTGTACCTTTCATGACTCTATTTTTAAATTTATTTTTTTACAATTTTATACAATACATTGTGATCCTACTCTTTTCCCTTCCAAATACTTACCCCCACACACAAATTAATCTCCATGTTCTTTTCCTTCTTTCATACTATTGGTCAAAAGGCTAGTATATCCTGTAGTGTCTTCCTTATTTTTCCTAGTGTGTTATTTCTTCAGAGCCATATGTCACCATATGTGCTGCAGAACTTGCGGAATAACAAGAGACTGACATTTAGTTGCTTTGGTCCTTGGCTTCTATTATTGTTTAAGGACTTTCCGAGAACTTATTGGTAAAAAAACATCTTCTTTAGAGATATTGAAAAGGTTTTATATTCTGCTATGTCTTTGTAGCCAGAACTGCTAAGCTTCAGATATCTTTCTTATACCATAACCACTTGGTCAGAGAGGTACCACATATCTGACATGGACTTGGTATACCCATATCAATCACCAATCAAGATTGTCCACAGGTTAATTTTTATGTAGGTATTTTTTTCCAGTTAATAATTTTCTCCCCAGAAGTGTTTAGGTTTAGTGTTAACTTGACAAAGCCCATTGAGACATGGGTTAGTGTTAAATATGTCAATATGTTACTCATTGAGAAAATTCTGAGAATTAGTGAAGATTTCCACATCATGGATGGATAGACAAAGTACTGTGGTAAACTAGACTTACATAAAAAAAAGCAAATTTAGGTCTTGACTGTAGAATATGATAGTGTTTCTATATAATTACATTGCTACATTTTTCTGTTTTGTTTCTAATTTTTAGTAATTTAAACCACATGGATGTAAAGAATTACACAAAAATTTCACAATTTCTTCTTCTGGGAATTTCAGAGGACCCAAGAATGCAGCCTTTCCTCTTTGGACTGTTCCTGGCCATGTACCTAGTTACAGTGCTTGGGAACTTGCTCATCATCTTGCTTACAATCTTAGACTCTCACTTGCACACACCCATGTATTTCTTCCTCTCCAACTTGTCACTTGTAGACATCTGTTTCTCATCTACCACTGTACCAGAGATGCTAGTGAACCTTCAATCACAATGCAAGTTCATAATGTATAAAAACTGCATCACCCAAATGCTTTCCTTCATATTCTTTTCAGGATTGGACATCTTTCTACTTACCATAATGGCTTATGACCGATATGTTGCCATTTCTAAGCCCTTGCATTACACAGTTGTCATGAATCCCAGACTCTGTGTGTTAATGGTTCTGGTATCCTGGACAGTCAATATCCTGCATGTCTCATCACAAGGCTTCATGGTTTTACAATTGTCCTTCTGTGCAGAATTAAAAATTTATCACTTTTTCTGTGAGCTTAATCAGATATTACAACTTGTCTGTTCAGACAACTTCCTTAAGGTTCTTGTCATGTATCTGTTACCTGTGCTGATGGCAGCTGGGTCCCTCATTGCCATCCTCTGTTCTTACTCTGAGATACTTTCCTGCATACGTGCCATCTCATCAGCTCAAGGGAAGTACAAAGCGTTTTCCACCTGTGCATCTCACCTCTCAGTTGTCTCTTTATTTTATTGCACAGGAATAGGTCTATACCTGAGTTCTGTTGCAACAGAAAATTCACAGTCAACTGCAAGAGCCTCAGTTTTGTACAGTGTGGTCACTCCTATGCTCAACCCATTCATCTATTGTCTGAGGAATAAAGATATAAAAAATGCTGTGAAAAAGGTTTTGGCATAGAAACAAAATCACACCTGTTGTGCTTCAAGAAATCCCCATGGATGCAGGATTCAGATTCTTATAGTGAGATCTGAGATACATTGATGTGATGGTGGAAGTAGAATGTGCTCCTTCTATTATGTTATATTATTGGAAATTCCATTTCTCTTAAGTTTAGCTTCACTATTCAATTGATAACCCTATTTATTATACTTAATGATCAATGAAATAGTCAACCATCTCCACTTTATCATGTTTTATATTTTTTCCAGAAAAGCTTTAAAATTTCAAGACCTCTACTACCATGTTTAAGCATAATTTTGAATTTAATTTCAAATGGCATATATAACAAATAAATTTTCTGTTCTTTAAAATAGTAATAAATGTTATTACTGTTAAGAAGAACTTCACTTGGCATACAAAGCACTGTATATAATATTATATTAAAGAAAAATCAGAAACTATAGTTTTTCAAAACTATTCTTCATTTCATGGTATGTCATGAACTTAACTGCTCTTTTGGATAATATATTAGTATCTTATGCTTGGAAGTTAAATTTTATTCCCATGCTCATTGTTTTTTCTTTTTTTAGATCACTGGCATGTGTATACCATAATCTTCTAATCTAATGTCTGAAGTCTTGGCTATAACAAAAAGATGAAAGAAAGTTATTAAAAGGGTAAACATGGTAAATAAAGAAGACAAACTATCCCTGTTTAAATGATATGATTCTATGTTTAATAGAATCCAAAACTCTATCAGAAAACATCTTTTATATATAATAAACATGGTCAGTAAAGGAACAGGATAAAAAATTCAGAGTAAAATTCAGTAGCTTCAATATATACCAATAATGAACTTGATTGAGAAACAAATTGGGGGAAGTACCATATTCACAATAGCTGTAAAAATAAAGTGCCTAGGAATAATGATAACCAAAGAAATGGAAGACCTCTGCAAGAAAAACTTAAGACACTGTAAAAAGAAGCTAAAATGTTGAGATGATGGTGAGACTTTCCATGCTCCAGGATTGGCAGAATTACTATCGTGAATATTGCCAAAATTCTAATGTAATTCCCATCAAAATTCCAGTAAACAATGCTAAATGTATGACAATACATAGCCTCAAACTATACTATAAAACTTTAGTGATACTGTTATAAAATAGATATACAGATGAATGAAACAGTGTAGCAGTTTAAATGATAATATCCCCCATAGGCATTGACATTTGAATATTTGATCCCTAGCTAGTATTGCTGTTTGGAAATGCTTACAAAATCTTGTCTTGCTAGAGAAAGCATATTGTCAGGGCCAGGTTTTGAGGTTTAAAGTCTTTGCGCAATTTCCTATTTGCTCTTGCTGTCTCCTGCTTGTGGTTCAAGATGTGAGCATACAGCCTCTGTTCCTGCCACAATGTCCCCCACTTCATGGACTCTTAAACCCTCTAGAAGTATAAGGTAAATAAACCCTTCTTTCTCTATGTTGTCTTGGTCATGCTGTTTATCATGCAATAGAAAAGTAGGTAACATAAATGGAATAGGGGACTCAGAAATGAACCCACATGATTTTGGCAAGTGTATCTGAACATTAACTTGCTTTAAAAGACAGCCTACTCTTACAACTACTGTGGGTTGGTATGTGCAACTTCTGATATATGATGTAGCAAACATCATCTTCTTGTAGTCATGAACAGTCTCTAGATTTTATGATCTCTACACCTCCTCTCTGTGATGATTTCTGGGCTTTAAGAGGGGGACATATGATATAAATGTCCTGTTTATATTCTTAATTCTTCATTCTTTAGTCTCTTCATCTCTCCACTTGGTCAATTGGAAATTTCTGTGTTCATTGCCATCTACTGCAAAATATCTATGCTTCTCCGATAAGAGTTAAGAGATACATGAGTCTATGGATACAATGAGAAATGTTTCTTGCCCAAACTCAAGCCAAATAAAATCCTAGCATGGAAAGAGAAGGTGAAAATACATAAAGACCCACCCCTAGCTAAGAAGCTATTGGAAGAAGAGTCATATTTTTAAGGGTGTGATTCTGGTGAGTCTACTATGCTGCAGTGGATGGCCACATACTTAAGAGTACATGTATAGTACAATTTGGATTTGATACATTTATTTTTTAAGAAACAAAGTTGGGCATGTAAAAAAGATGGTACAGATCAGGGCTGAATTTTTGGAGATGGTTAATATGATCAAAATATATCATATGAAATTCTCCAAGAACAATTTTTCCATCACTTCTCTATTTATATAAATATTTTTATTAATTATTTTATACACTCCATATTTTATTCCCCACCACGCCAACCCCTCTTCCACATCCCATACCTCCTCCCCTCCCCCTGTCTCCATGTGGATGTCCCTACCCCTCACCCCACTTGACCTCTAAACTCCCTGGGGCCTCCAGTCTCTTGAGGGTTAGGTGCAACATCTCCGAATGAACACAGACCCGGCAGTCCTCTATTGTATGTATTCTAGGGGCCTTCTATCAGCTGGTGTATGCTGCCTGTTTGGTGGTCCATTGAGATTCTGGGGGTCCAGATTAATTGAGACTGCTGGTCCTCCTACAGGATCACCCTCAACTTCATTCAGCCTTCCCTAATTCAACATGTGCATCTCACTCTTTCAGCTGCTTGTTGGGTCATCCAGAATGCTATCATGCTAGGTCCCTTTTTGTGAGCACTCCATAGCCTCAGTGATAGTGTCAGGCCTTGGGACTTCCCTTTGTGCTGGATCCCAATTTGAGCCTGTTACTGGACCTTCTATTCCTCAGGCTCCTCTCCTTTTCCATCCCTGTAATTCTTTAAGACAGGAACAATTATGGGTCAGAGTTATGACTGTGGGATGGCCTCCCTCTCCCTCATTTGAAGCCCTGTCTTCCTGCTGGAGGTAGGGTCTATAAGTTCCCTCTCTCTACTGTCAGGCATTTCATCTAAGGTTCTGTGAGTCTCTCACCTCCCAGGTCTCTGGTGCATTCTGGAGGGTCCCTCCAACCTATCTTCTGAAGTTTCCTGTTTCCATTCTTTCTGCTGACCCCAGGGCTTCCATACTTTTCCCATCCTCAATGTCTAATCAGGTTCCCTTCTAACCCCCTTCCCAGCCCCATCTATTTTCTCTCCCATGTTCTTCCCTCCCTTCTCACATGTGATTGCTTTCTTCTCCCTCCCAAGTGGGACTGAGGTGTCCTCACTTGGGAACTTCAACTTGTCGAACATTTTGAGTTCTGTAGACTGTATCTCAGGTATTCTGTACTTATTTTTGGCTAATATCCACTTATTAGTGAGTATGCATGTCCTTTTCTGTCTGAATTATCTCACTCAGGATGATATTTTCAGGTTGTTTTGATATGCATTTCTCTGATCACTAAGGACTTTGAACATATTTTTAGGTGCTTCTCAGCCATTTGCCTGCAAAGCTCAGGATGTCCTTGTTCTTAATAGCTGAGTAGTATTCCATTGTGTAAATGAACCACATTTTCTGTATCCATTTTTTTTTGTCGTGGGACAACTAGGTTGTGTCCAGTTTCTGGCTATCACAAATAAGGCTGCTATGAACATAATGGAACACGTGCCCCTGTGACATGGTGGGGCATCATTTGGGTATAATCCCAAGAGTGGTATAACTGGGTCTTCAGGAAGATCTATTTCCAATTTTCTGAGGAACCTCCAGATTGATTTCCAAAGTGGTTGTACCAGTTTGCAGTTCCACCAACAATGGAGGAGTGTTCATCTTTTTCCACATCCTCTCCAACATGTGTTGTAACCTGAGGTTTTGATCTTAGCCATTGGTATAAGGTGGAATCTCAGGGTTGTTTTGATATGCATTTCTCTGATCACTAAGGACTTTGAACATTTTTTAGGTGCTTCTCAGCCATTTGAGATCTCTCAGTTATGAAATCTTGGTTTAGCTCTATACCCCATTTTTTGATTGGGTTGTTTGGTTTTTTTTGGTGATTAGCTTCTTGAGTTCTTTTTAAATTTTGGATATTAGACCTCTATTGGATGTGGGGTTAGTGAAGATTTTTCCCATTCTGTAGGCTGCTGATTTGTCTTACTATGTCCTTTGCCTTACAGAAGCTTTCCAGTTTCATGAGATCCCATTTATCAATTCTTGATCATAGAGCATGAGCCATTGGAGTTCTGTTTAGGAAGTTTCCCCCTGTGCCAATGAGTTCAAGGCACAAGTTTTTTTTCCGTTAGATTCAGTGTATCTGGTTTTATGTTGAGGTCCTTGATCCACTTGGACCTGAGTTTTGTGCAAAATGACAAATATGGGCCTATATTCATTTTTGTACATACAAACAGCTGGTTAGATCAGCACCATTTATTGAAGAGGCTTCTTTTTCCCATTGTATATTTTTGGCTTCTTTGTCAAAGATCAAGTTTCCGTATGTGTGTGGTTTTATTTCTGGGTCTTCAATTCTATTCTATTGATCCAAATGTCTGTTTCTGTACCAATACCTTGCAGTTGTATCACTATTTCTCTGTAGTAAAGCTTGATGTAAGAGATGGTGATTCCCACAGTCATCCTTTTGTTGTTAAGAATTGTTTTTGCTATTCTGAGTTTTTTGCCTTTCCAGATGAATTAGAGAATTGCTCTTTCCATGTCTGTGAAGAATTGTATTCTGATTTTGATATGGACTGCATTGATGCTATAGATTGCCTTTGGTAGGATGGCCATTCTTACTATGTTAATTCTGCCAATCCATGAACAAGGAAGATCTCTCCATTTTCTGAGATCTTCTTTGATTTCTTTCTTAAGAGACTTGAAGTTATTGTCATACAGATCATTCACTTGTTTGGTTAGCTAACCCAAGATATTTTATATTATCTGTGGCTATGGTGAAGGGAGTTGTTTTCTTAATTTCTTTCTCAGCCTGTCTGCCATGTGTATAAATGAAGGCTACTGATTTATTAGAGTTAATTTTATATCTGGCCAGTTTGCTGAAGTTATCAGCTGGAGAAGTTCTCTGGTAGATTTTTTTTGGGTCACTTATGTATACTATCATATCATCTGCAAATAGTGATACTTTTATTTCTTCTTTGCCAATTTGTATCCCCTTGATCTCTTTTTGTTGGTTTATTGTTCTAGCTAGCACTTTGAGAACTATATTGAATAGATATGGGGAGAGTGGGCATACTTGTCTTGTCCCTGATTTCAGTGGGATTGCCTCAAGTATGTTTTCATTTGATTTGATATTGGCTGTTGGTTTGCTTTTATTATGTTTAGGTATAATCCTTGAATTCCTGATCTCTCCAGTATTTTAACAAGAAGTGGTTTTTGATTTTTGTCAAATGCTTTCTCAGCATCTAATGAAATGATTATGTGGTTTTCTTCTTTTGAATTTGTTTATGTAGTGGTTTGCATTGATGGATTTTTGTATATTGAACCTTCCCTGTATCCCTGGGATGAAGTATACTTGATCGTGGTGGATGATCATTTTGATGTGTTCTTGGATTCAGTTTGCAAGAATTTTATTGAGTATTTTTGCATCAATATTCATAAGTGATATTGATCTGAACTTTTTTTTTGGTTGGGTCCTTGTGCAGTTTAGGTATCAGAGCAATTGTGGCTTCATAGAACAAGTTAGGTGGTGTTCCTTTTCTTTTTAATTTATGGAATAGTTTGAGGAAAATTGATATCAGGTCTTCTTTGAAGGTCTGGTAGAATTCTGCACTAAATCCATCTGGCCTGTGGCTTTTTAGGGTTGGGAAGTTTTTAATGATTTCTTCTATTTCCTTTCGCAATACAGGACTGTTTAGATAGTTTACCTGCTCTTGATTTAACTTTTGTATGTGGCATCTGTATAGAAAATCATCCATTTCTTCTGTATTTTCCAGTTTTGTTGAGTATAGGCTTTTATCTTAGGTTCTGATGATTTTTTGAATTTCCTCCATTTCTGTTGTTATGCCTTATTTTTTGTTTCTGATTTTGTTAATTTGGATGCTGCCTCTCGGCCCTTTAGTTACCTTTGCTAGGGGTTTATCTATCTTGTTAATTCTCTCAAAGAACCAGCTTCTGGTTTTATTGATTCTTTGTATTGTTTTCTTTGTTTCTATTTGGTTGATCAAGACCCCGAGTTTGACTTTTCCTGCCTTCTACTCTTGGGTGAGCTTGCTTCTTTTTCTTTTAGAGCTTTCAGGTGTGCTGTTAAGTTGTTAGTATAAGATCTCTCCAGTTTTTTTACCAGGGCACTTAGTGCTATGAACTTTCCTCTTAGCACTGCTTTCATTGTGTCCCATAAGTTTGGGTATGATGTGTTAATATTTTCATTAAATTCCAGGAAGTCTTTATTTTCTTTCTTTATTTCTTCCCTGATCAAGTTATAATTGAGTACAGAGTTGCTCAGTTTCCACTTGTATGTGGGCTTTCTGTATTTTTTGTTGTTCTTGAAGACTAGCCATAGGCCAAGGTGATCTGATAGGATGCATTGGATTATTTCAGTTTTCTTGTATTGGTTGAGGGTGGAGAAGGTACTATGAGGTACTGAGAAGAAGGTGTATTCTTTTGTTTTAGGATGAAATGTTCTGTAGATATCTGTGAAATTCATTTTGTTCATAACCTCTCTTAGTGTCACTATGTCTTGGTTTAGCTTCTGTGTCAATGACCCATTCAATGGTGAGAGTGGGGTGTTGAAGTCTCCCACTGTTCTTATGTTTGGGGTTCAATGTGTGTTTTGAGCTTTAGTAAAGTTTCTTTTATGAATGTGGGTTCCCTTCCATTTGGGGCATAAATTTTCAGAACTGAGAGTTTATCTTGGTAGTTTTTCCCCTTGATAAATATGAAGTGTCCTTCTGCATCACACTTGATAACTCTTTGTTGAAAGCCTATGTTATTGGATATTAAGATGGTAACTTATGCTTGTTTTCTGGGACCATTTGCTTGGAAGACCCTTTTCCATTCTTTAGACTGAGACAGTGTCTGTCTTTGTTACTAAGGTGTATTTCTTGTATGCAGCAAAATGCTGAATCTTGTTTGCATATCCAGTCTGTTAGCCCATGTCTTTTTACAGGTGAGTTGAGTCCATTAATATTGAGAGATATTAAAGAGAGATGACTGTTGGTTCCTGATATGTTTGTTTCTACAGGTGGCTTTTGTGCTTGCATTCCTCTCCTTTTGGCTTTGCTGTGAGATGCTTAATATCTTATCCTTTCCTTGGCGCAGGTACCTTCCTTGTGTTGGAGTTTTCCTTCTAGGATCCTCTGTAGGGCTGGATTGGTAGATAGATACTTTTTGAATTTGGTTTCATCATGGAATATTTTGGTTTCTCCATCTATGTTGATTGAGAGTTTTGTTGGGTATAGTAGCCTGTGCTGACATTTGTGTTCTCTTAGGCTCTGCGTGACCTCTGACCAGGCTCTTCTGGCTTTCATAGTCTCTGTTGAGAAGTCTAGTGTAATTCTAATAGGTCTACCATTGTATGTTACTTGACCACTTTCCGTTGTAGCTTTTAATATTCTTTCTTTGTTCTGTGCGGTTAGTGTTTTAATTATTATGTGACGAGAGGATATTCTTTTCTGGTCCCATTTATTTGTTGTTTTATAGGCTTCTTGTACCTTTATGGCCATCTCTTTCTTTAGGTTGGGGAGTTTTCTTCTATGATTTTGTTGAAACATTTTTGGGTCCTTTGAGCTGGGAATCTTTGTTCTCCTCTGTTCTGATTATTCATAAATTTGGCCTTTTCATTGTGTACTGAATTTCCTGTATACTTTGGTTTAGGAGTTTTTTATGTTTTGAATTTTCTTTGACAGTGTGTCAATCTCTTCTATGGTATATTCTACACCTGAGATTCTCTCTTCTATCTTTCATATTCTGTTGTTGATACTTGCATCTGTAGTTCCTGACCACTTTTCTAGGTTTTCCCTTTCTGGGTTTATTGTTTCTACTTCCAATTTTAGGTCTTGGATCACTTTATTCAATTCCCTCACCTGTTTACCTGTATTTTCCCGTATTTCTTTCAGTGAGTTATTCATATCCTCCTTAAATGATTCTATTACCTTTATGCGATAGCACAGGTTACCAATTTTCAGATATATTGGTGTATTCAGGGTTTGGTATTGTAGGAGAACTGGATTCTGATGTTCCTCCTGTATTTTGGCTTCTGTTGTTTATGGTCTTGTGCTTGTCTTTCACCATCTCGATATCCCTGGTGTTTGTTGGTTTGGGTAACTGTCTAGAGACTGCCTCTTTTTTTTTCTGGATACTGCCTCTTTTGTCCCTGGGTTGTTTCAGGTCACTGGATAGGCCTGCAGCCTTGACTGTAGCTAAGTGGGGGGGTTCTTCACAGGGTCAGAGAAACTGCTGATTTGTTGCCCTGGCTGCAGTAGATCTCCTGAGAAGCTTTCAAAGTGTTGGGTCTTCAGTGGAGCAATCAAGCTGTTGTCCAACTGCTCTGCAGCTGATCCTCAACTGCTCTGAATGTAGTGGATCCTCAACTGTTCTGGGTCCAGCAGGTGCTCTGGGTGGGTCAGGATATTGTGTCTTCAAGGGAGCAGATTAGCTAGGAGTCTTCTCCAGCATTAAGGATCTGCAGAAGGGTCAACAATTTTTTTAATAAAAGAGAAAAAGGACAAAGTCTACTCAACAAATGGTTCTAACAAATATGGTAGCCAACTGTAGAAGCATGAATTTAAACCTATCTTTCTCCCCCTGTATAAATTCAAACTGAGACAAAGACCTTAATTTACAAGGTAAAATTATGAAAGTGCCAAGAAGAAATTCATAAGAAGTATACCTCATGATGTACATATGAGAATTCTGTAAGTGTTCTGGCAGTTCAACATCTTGGAGATGCTTCAGGAAAAGATGGCCATAAATGCACAGAAAGTTCCACCTATCCTATCAGTTTCATCAGAAGTTAAAGATCCTCTAGCATGTGGACCAGTTCTGCACATATATCAAACCTATTGGTCTGTGGGAATAACAACATCTTGTAGCATTTGGAAAATAATGAACATATATCAAGCCTACTGGTCCTTGGGAATTTTCATCTTCTAAAACAAAGTAATGGACTTAGGGTAGAGACAGAATCAGGCTCTGGGCAAAGTCCACAGGAGTATGATGATCTCTGTAACTCACAGCATAAGCTACATACCCAGACAGGAGGCCTGACATGAAACAGTCCAATACATGATCCACAGAGAAAAACATAGGATAGAGTGTCTTGGTTTAAACAGTAGTCCTGAAGACAAAGGAGAGCAATTTGCCCTACATACAAGTTAGGTCTCTCAAACATTGCAAACTTCACAACTGAAATAAGAAGGGGGAGTTGAATTTGCAAAGTAAAATATATGAAAGAAAGAAAAAAAGAAGGGAACAAAGAAAAAAGACAGACAGACAGATTCAACAAGCAAACCTAACTTCAGATGCCCAAGTCCTAGCCCAGAAAGTAAACTACATAAAAATCTCAGACAATACATATCTTTAACAAATTATGAATCTTATAATAATGGTACCAAATGCTGACTGAAATGGATGATGCAAATATATTATTTGACACTCTGAACAAAAGTTAACTCCAAATGGATCATCAACTTCAACATAAAACCAGATACACTAAAATTGATAGAATAGAAAGGTAAGTATAGGCTCATTGGCACAAGGAAAGGCTTGTCAGAATACTAGTTAAACTGGTGTTAAGTCAACAATTAATAAATATGACTTCAAGAAAATGAAAATCTTCTGCACAGCACAGAACACTATCATTCTGAGAAAGATGCTGCTTACAGATTAGAAAAAGATTTTTGCAAACTTACATTTCTAATAGAGGGTCTAATATCCAAAATACATAAAGAAATCAAAAACTAGATATCAAGAAAACAAATAACCCAACTAAAAATGGGATACGTATCTAAACAGACACTTCTTAAAACAGGAAGCTCAAATCGCTAAGAAACATTTTTAGAAATGTTCAGCATCCAAAGTAGTCTAGGAAATGCAAATCAAAACTCCTTTGAGATTCTATCTTACACCCAGTAGGATGACTAAGATCAATAAAATAAGTAACAGCTCACGCTGATGAGGATGTGTAGTCATCCATTGATGATGGGAATGCAAACTTGTACAGCCACTATGAAAATCACCATAGTGGTTCCTTAGGAAGGTGGGAATCAATCTGCTTCAAGATCCAACTATACCATTTTGGGGTATGTACCTGAAAAACACTTAACTCATATTACTACAGAGACATTTGCTAAACCACATTCATTGTTTCTCTATTAATAACAGCCAGAAATTGAAAACAACCTATCTTTTAGCAAAAGAATGGATTTAAGTGTGGTGCATTTACACAATAGAATATTACCCAGCTGTTAAAAATCTGCAATTCACTCAAATAATCATGAAGAATAAAGTGACCCAGATCCAGAAAGAAAAATATAGTATGTTATTGCTTAAATGTATGTATTAGTTATTAAGTCAATGATAAGCAGACTACAATCCACAGCATTTGGTTAAAGAGAAATGGCTGGTGGGGACAGACAGATCTTTTTAGGAAAGGAAAATAGAATAGATATTTTTTGGTGAATAATTGGAATTGTGAGGATCACATGTATAGAGGAAGAAAGAGGAGGAGGATGAAAATATGGAGACAACTAAAATTAAGGGGCATTTGAGGGGTAATTTGGAAAGCTAAAACATTAGAAGCTTCTTAAAATATATACATACATGAAGGCAATCCCAAATGAGATTTCTAAATAATGGGAGAGATAGAGCCCAACTCTTGTCACATGTGAATCTTTTGTTACCAGGATTATTTGAGTTAAGTACAATTATAAAAATAAGAATAAATAATAAAGATCATTTCATATCCATTTAATGACTCCACTGAGAAGATATTACAATTCTAAGCACATGTGTAAGAAACAATGTTGACTTTAAAATATCAGAATAACCCCACACATTGAGAGTAGCTAACCAACACACAAAAGGGGTAGACAGAAAGAGATCATCAAAATTGGGGCTAAAATGATTGAAATGAACATGAATCAACACAAAGAATCAATGAAATGAATTGGTTCTGTTGAAAAGACCAACAAGATTCATAAACATTTAAGCAAATTAACTAAAAGAAAGGTAGAAGAGGCCCAGATTAATAAAAATTAATATGAAAATGGAGATTTTTCCAATAGTTGATACTAATTTTCATATAAACTATATGCTCAGTGCTACACATGTGCAGAATATATCTTCCTTCAGTCCTGTCACATTGAAGACTAGTGAGGAAAACTTTCTATTCTGCACAAAACAAAATCAACTCCATAAGTTAAAATAATTTTGTTTTCAAGTTCAAATTACAAAGCAAGAAATTAGTCAAGTGAATTCAACAATTCCTTTCCATAATTATGCAGCATAATCAAGTATGATTTATTTCAGAAGGGAAAGAAGATACATATACAAATCATATATAATACATCCAACGTCTTTGCTCCCTGAGCCATCTGGGCTAAGCCATGCTGCCTTGAGCAGCCTGCTATCCCAGGGGGACATCAATTATCCAGGCCTCTCTTTTCCCACCTTCCCTGGACCTGAGGCAACTGAACTGTACAGAAACAGGTCAGAAATGAAACAACCCCAGCATACCCATCAGAGGCCTACCACACCAGTACCATTGAGGTTGACCCCCTCTCAATACCTACTAAAACAGAAACAATCAGGGACCAATACTACAGAGGTGGCTAAAGAACACAAACAATCACAAGGGTCCCTAAATTTAGTTCATTGCCTGAGTGTAATATCTGTTTCCATCTTAGACAGCTACGTGTTAGGCCTCTCAGAGGGCAGCTATGCTAGGCTCCTACCTGTAAGTACACCATAGTGTCAGTAATAGTGTCAGGCCCTGGAGCCTCCCCCATGCATTGGATCCCCCTGTGATTGAAATAGGGAAAGGCTGGAAGCAGCTGAGGAGGTGGGCAACCTCTTACTAACCTGGACCCCAGAGATATCTGACACTAAGCCACCAACCAGGCAGCATGCACCAGCTGATACGAGGTACCTGACATATATACAGCAGAGGACTGCCTTGTCTGACCTCAGTGAGAGAAGATGCACCTAACTGTCGAGAGACTTGAGGACCCGGGAAGTGGGGAGGTCTGCTGGGGTAAAGATCTGGATGGGGACATCCTCTTGGAGATGGGGGAGGAGGTAGGGGATGAAGAATAGTCATAGGGTGCATTGGGAGGGGGATAACAACTCGACTGTAAAACAGATTAGGGAAGGAGAAGAAGAAGAAGAAGAAGAAGAAGAAGAAGAAGAAGAAGAAGAAGAAGAAGAAGAAGAAGAAGAAGAAGAAGAAGAAGAAGAAGAAGAAGAAAATCACCAAGAGACGAGAGAGCCAGGGTGATATGACACTTCCAAAGCATAGCTACCCCAGTACAGTAAGTCCTGGTTATCTATTTTTTTATAATTTTTTATTAGGTATATTTTTAATTACATTTCAAATGATTTCCCTCTTACTGGTTCCCCCCTCCCCAAAAGTCCCATACGCCCTCTTCCCTCCCCCTGCTCCCTAACCAACCCACTACCGCCTCCCTTTCCTGGTATTCCCCTACACTACCACATTGAGCCCTTCCAGGACAAGGTGCTTCTCCTTCCTTCTTCTTGGTTATCCTTTGATATGTGACTTGTTCCTTGGGTATTCCAAGCTTCTGGGCTAATATCTGCTTATTAGTGAGTGCATATATCATGTGTGATTTTTTGTGAATGGGTCACCTCACTCAGGATTCTCCAGTTCCACCCACTTGCCTAAGAATTTCATGAATTCATTGTTTTTAATAGCTGAGTAGCATTCCATAGTGTAAATATACCACATTTTCTGTATCCATTCCTCCTTTGAGGGACATCTGGGTTCTTTCCAGCTTCTGGCTATTATAAATAAGGCTGCTATGAACATAGTGGAGCATGTGTCCTTGTTGCATGTTGAAGAGTCTTCTGGGTATATGCCCAGGAGTGGTATAGCTGGGTCCTCCAGTAGTATTGTGCCGAATTTTCTGAGGATCCACCAAACTGATTTCCAGAGGGGTTTTACCAGCTTGTATTCCCACCAGCAGTGGAGGAGTGTTCCTCTTTCTCCACATCCTCGCCAGCACTGGCTGTCTCCTGAGTTTTTGACCTTAGCCATCCTGACTGGTGTGAGGTGAAATCTCAGGGTTGTTTTGATTTGCATTTCCCTGATGACTAAGGATGTCAACCAACTAATTGGGAAAAGATCTTTACTAACCCTACATCCAACAGAGGGCTAATATCCAAGATATACAAAGAACTCAAGAAGGTAGATTCCAGAGAGCCAAATAACCCTATTAAAAATGGGGTACAGAGCTAAACAAAGAATTTTCACCTGAGGAATATCAAATGGCTGATAAACACCTAAAGAAATGTTCAATGGGTCTGGAGAGATGGCTCAGTGGTTAAGAGCACTGACTGCTTTTCCGAAGGTCCTGAGTTCAAATCCCAGCAACCACATGGTGGCTCACAACCATCCATAATGAGATCTGACACTCTCTCCTGGTGTGTCTGAAGACAGCTACAGTGTACTTACATATAATAAATAAATCTTAAAAAATATATATTTAAAAAAAACAAATGTTCAACATCCTTAGTCCTGGTTATCCTAACACAACTGAAACGGAAGCAAATGACATGAAATACAATTTTATAGTCATTATAGAGATCTTTAAATAGGAAATGAATAAATGTCATAAGGAAATACAGGAAAATATAACCAAACAGACGTCTTTAGTAAATAAACAAACAAACAAACAAACAAATACCTTAAAGATATACAGGAAAATAAAATTAAACATTAAAATTATTTAATAAATAAAATGGTGCAAGAACTGAAAGCAGAAATTGAAGCAATAAAGAAAACACATACTGAGGAAATGTTGAAGATTGAAAACCTAGGGAAGAGAGCAGGAACAGAAGCAAGCATCAGAAACAGAATACAGGAGATGGAATACAGAATCTAGGCATAGAAGATACAATGAAGAAAATGATACATCAGTCAAAGACAATGTTAAATATATATAAAAAAATCCTGACACAAACATCAAGGAAAACCGGGATACCATGAAAAAAATCTAACCTTAGAAAAACAGGAATAGAAGGTGAAGTCTCAGCTCCAAGGCCTAGGAGATATTCTCAATGAAATAGTAGAAAAAATTTCACAACCTAAGGAAAAAGTTGCCTATAAACATACAAGAAACTTGTAGAACACCAATTAGACTGGACCAGAAAAGAAAATATTTTCTGGCACATAATAACTAAAATACAGAGATCTACAGAACAAATGGAAAAAGGCAAGGTAATATACAGAAACAGACATAGAAGAATTACAACAAACTTCTCAACAGAGAATCTATAAGCTAGAAGGGCCTGGATAGATATCCTGCATCCATAATTCTAATTTCTCCTGCATAATCACTATCTATAACTCCTGGATAGATTTGTAGTCCTTTTACGATAACACTACTTTGGCCTAAAAGTCACCTCATGTCCCTGGATTTGAGGGCCCAAAAACTCCTGTAGGCAGTGTCTGAACTTGCATTTCTGGAATTAACACTGTGTAGGTGGTGGAACTGAGGTTTAATCCTGAACTTCCTGGGGTTGCTCTGATAAGTTCAGATGCCTGAGCATCTCCAAAAATTCTACCAGTTGCTTTTAGAAGTCTGTCCACATGGATCCAGAAAATGTGGTACATTTACACAATGGATTATTACTCAGCCACTAAAACAATGACTTCATGAAATTCTTAGGCAAATGGATGGAACCAGATAATATCATCATGAGTGAGGTAACCCAATTACAAAAGAACACAGATGGTGCACACTCACTGATAAGTGGATATTAGCCCAAAAGCTCAGAATACACAAGATGCAAATCACAGACCACTTGAAACTCAAGAAGAAGGAAGACCAAAGTGTGAATGCTTCAGTCCTTCTTAGAAGAGGGAATAAAATACTCATAGGAGGAAATATGGAGACAAAGTTTGGAGGAGAGACTGAATCAAAGGCCATACAGAGACTGCCCCACCTGGGGATCCATCCCACATATAGACACCAAACTCAGACACTATTATTGTTGATGCCAGGAAGTGCATGCTGACAGGAGCCTGATATAGTTTTTTCCTGGGAGACTTTGCCAGAGCCTGACAAATCCAGAGGCAGATATTTGCAGGCAACCATTGGATTGAGCATGGGGTCACCAATGGAGGAAAAAAATTTAACTCCTCAAGACTGGAAAACTACATGTAAGGCTTCTTTGTCAGGAAGAGATTATTTACTTTGGAGTTCTGAATAGTATGAAACAAGTAAAAGACTGCTATAATGAATGTTCAGGCAGGCAATGCTCAATGAGATTAATATACTTTTAGGAGAATGTCAATATGAAGGTAATGCTAATCAAATTGGGCTGCCTGCAGAAGTGTATGCACAGGATGCAAGGACTGCTCATTGTGCTTGAACTCAGTTACCACCTAAAGTGGATCTCAGTGGAAATTTATCTGGCATCAAGCAAGATTCTGATGAGCCATTTCAGGAATCTGTGGACAGACTTCTAAAAGCAACTGGTAGAATTTTTGGAGATGCTCAGGCATCTGAACTTATCAGAGCAACCCCAGGAAGTTCAGGATTAAACCTCAGTTCCACCACCTACACAGTGTTAATTCCAGAAATGCAAGTTCAGACACTGCCTACAGGAGTTTTTGGGCCCTCAAATCCAGGGACATGAGGTGACTTTTAGGCCAAAGTAGTGTTATCATAAAAGGACTACAAATCTATCCAGGAGTTATAGATAGTGATTATGCAGGAGAAATTAGAATTATGGATGCTTCTCCCCCATGGCATTATAACTCTACCTGCAAATGAAAGAATTGCTCAACTTGTTATAGTTCCCTTGCATCCACTACCTTTTAAATTTATTAAGAGTGAGAGAGGACAAGATGGCTTTGTTTCATCAGATGTGTACTGCGTGCAATCTGTTACTAGTAGGAGACCTAACCTTAAATTATTGATTGAAGGAAAATGTTTTGAAGGATTAATAGATACTGGAGCTGATGTAACCATTATTAGAGGACAAGATTGGCTGTCACCTTGGCCTTTATCAGATACACTCACTCACCTTCAATGAATTGGTTATTGTAATTACCCAAAACAAAGGTCCAAACTTTTAACCGGGAAAGATGAGGAAGGCAATTTAGGACAAATTAAACCTTATATTACACCACATTTGCCTGTTGAACTCTGGGGAACAGATCTCTGGCACAGATGGGTCTTATGATGTACAGTTCTAATGAAGTGGTAACTAGACAAATGGTAAGACAAGGATTTTTACCTGGACAAGTGCTAGAAAAAGATGGATGAGGCATTAAGACATTTAAAAGGCCTGAGTCTTACCCTAACTCTAGAGGCTTGGGGTATTTTCAGTAGTGGCCACTGTCTTGCCTGCATCCTATGCTGATAAAATTCAATGTCTTAATGTTCCAGTGTGGGGTGATCAGTAGACTTTATCTAAAGAAAAATAGAAGCTGCCTCATTGTTTGTGCAGGAGCAATTAGAGGCAGTACATAAAATAGAGTCTCAGTCACTTTGTAACACTCCAATATTTTTTATTAAGAAAAAAATCTGGTAAATGGTGATTGTTACAAGATCTAAGATAGCTTAATGAAACCGTGGTGCCTATGGGTGCTTTACAATCTGGGCTTCTATCACCAGTAGCTGTCCCTGAAGGATATTATAAGATAGTAGTAGATTTTAAAGGTTATTTTTTTTACTATTCCTTTGCATTCTCAGGATTGTGAGAGATTTGCTTTCATTGTTTCTTGTATTAATTTTAAAGAGCCAGTGAAAAGCTATCAAAGGATAATTCTTCCTCAAGGCATGGCTAACAGTCCTACTTTTTTTTTTTACTTTTTCTATTAGATATATTCTTCATTTACATTTCAAATGTTGTCGCCTTTTCTGGTTCACCCCCCCAAAAGTCTCATAACTCAACTCCCCTCACCCTGTTCCCCAAATAATCCTCTTATGCTTCCCTGTCCTGGTATTCCTCTACCCTGCAGCATCGAACCTTCCTCATACCAAGGGACTTTCCTCCCTTTGATGTCCAACAAGGCCATCCTCTGCTGCCTATGCATCTGGAGCCTGGGTAACTCCATGTGTACTCTTTGGTTGATGGTTTTGTCCCTGGGAGCTCTGGGAGTATTGAGTGGCTCATATTGTTCCTCCTATGGCTCTGCAAACCCCTTAAGCTCCTTGGTTCCTTTCTCTAGCTCCTCCATTGGGAACTCAGAAGATGGAAAGATCTCCCATGCTCGTGGATTCGCAGGATTAATATAGTAAAAATGGCCATCTTGCCAAAAGCAATCTACAGATTCAATGCAATCCCCATCAAAATTCCAACTCAATACTTCGGGTTATAAAAAGCAATTCTCAAATTCATCTGGAATAACAAAAAACAGTCCTACATTTTGTCAAATATTTGTAGCACAAGCCATTCAGACTATAAGAAAACAATGGTAAATAATATACATTATACATTACAGGGATGATATCTCGTAAGCAGGAAAAAAATCCTCAGGACGTACTCCTTTTTTTGTTTGTTTTTCTTTCTTTCTTCTTTATTGAATATATCCTTCATCTACATTTCAAAAGTTATACCCCTTCCCAGTTTCGCCCCTCTCTGAAAACCCCCAACACATCCTCCCAACTCCTGCCTCCAAGAATATGCTCCTCCAACCTACTCCCACAACCTCTACTCAATTTCCCCACACTGGAACCTCTATAGAGCCTTCAAAGGACGAAAGACAACTCCTCCCAAGGCATTCCTCTGACAATCTTTTGGCTGGAACCACATGTACTCCTTGGTTGATGGCTTAGTCCCTGGGAGCTCTGGGGCATCTGGTTGGCCGACATTGTCATTCTTTCCATGGGCCTGCAACCCCCCCTCCAGCTCCTACAACTTGCCCTCCAACTCCTCTATAGTGAACCCCATGCTCAAAACAATGGTTGACTTCTAGCATTCACCTTTATATCTATAATGCTCTGACAGGGTCCCTCCAAAAGACAATCATAAATTGATCCTTTGAGTACACACTTCTTGTCATCCATAGTAGTTTCAGGTTTTGTGACAGTTTATAAGATAAATCCCCTTGTAGGAGAGTCTCTTTCTTTTTTTATAATTTTATTTTACTTTCTAAGTTTTTTTTATTTACATTCAAAATCATTTCCCCTTTCCCATTACCTCTCTCCCCAAAAGTCCCAGAAGCCCCCTTGCCTCCCTCTTTTCCCCATTCAACGCCCTCTCGCTTCTCTGTCCTGGCATTCCCCTACATCCAGGCTTTCCAGGACCAGGAGTCTCTCCTCCATCTTCTTGGAAATCTATTGATATGTGATACGCTTAGTCTATTTGACAGTGTCTTTTGCCTTGCAAAAACTTTGTAATTTAATGAGGTCCCATTTGTCAATTCTTGATCTTAGAGCACAAGCTATTGAAGTTCTATTCAGGAAATTCTCCCCTGTGCCCATATGTTCAAGGTTCTTCCCTAGTTTCCTTTCTATTAGTTTCTGTGTGTCTGGTTTTATGTGGAGGTCCTTGATCCACTTGGAATTGAGCTTAGAGCAAGGAGATAAGAATGGGTCAATTTGCATTCTTCTGCATGTTGACCTCAGGTTAAGCCAGCACCATTTCTTGAAAAGGCTATCTTTTTTCCACTGGATGGTTTTAGCTCCTTTGTCAAAGATCAAGTGACCATAGGAGTGTGGATTCATTTCTGGGTCTTCAATTCTGTTCCATTGATCTACATACCTGTCACTGTACCAATACCATGCGGTTTTTTTTAATTTTATTTTATTTTCTAAGTTTTTTTATTTACATTCAAAATCATTTCCCCTTTCCTGTTTCCCCACTTTCCGAAAGTCCCATAAGCCCCCTTCCCTCCCTCTTTTCCCCATTCAACCCCCTCTTGCTTCTCTGTCCTGGCATTCCCCTACATCCAGTCTTTCCAGGACCAGGGGTCTCTCCTTCCATCTTCTTGGAAATCTACTGATATGCGAATTGTGTCTAGGGTATTCCGAGATTCTGGGTTAATATCCCCTTATCAGTGACTGCATACCATGTGTGTTCTTTTGTGATTGGGTTACCTCACTAAGGATGATATTTTCAAGTTCTGACCATTTGCCCAGGAATTTCATGAATTCGTTGTTTTTAATTGCAGAGTAGTATTCCACTGTGTAAATATACCACATCTTTTGAATCCATTACTCCATTGAGGGACATCTGGGTTCTTTCCAGCTTCTGACTATTATAAATAAGGCTGCTATGAACATAGTGGAGCATGTGTCCTTATTGCATACAGGTAAAGCCTCTGGGTATATGCCCAGGAGTGGTATAGCCAGATCCTCCTGGAGTGTCATGCCCAGCTTTCTGAGGAACCGCCAGACTGCTTTCCAGAGTGGTTGTACTAGCTTGCAATTCCAGAGTGGAGGAGTGTTCCTCTTTCTCCACATCCTCGCCAACAACTGCTTTCTCCTGTGTTTTTGATCTTAGCCATTCTGACTGGTGTGATATGGAATCTCAGGGTTATTTTGATTTGCATTTCCCTAATGACTAAGGATGATGAACATCTCTTTAGGTGCTTCTCAGCCATTAGATATTCTTCAGGTGAGAACTCTTTGTTTAGCTCTGTACCTCATTTTTTTAATAGGGTTACTTGCCTCTCTGGAGTCTAACTTCTTGAGGTTTTTGTATATATTGGATATTAGCCCTCTGTCAGATGTAGGGTTGGTAAAGATCATTTCCCAGTTAGTTGGTTGCCAATTAGTCTTTTTGACAGTGTCTTTTGCCTTGCAAAAACTTTGTAATTTAATGAGGTCCCATTTGTCAATTCTTGATCTTAGAGCACAAGCTATTGGAATTCTATTCAGGAAATTCTCCCCTGTGACCATATGTTCAAGGTTCTTCCCTAGTTTCCTTTCTATTAGTTACAGTGTGTCTGTTTTTATGTGGAGGTCCTTGATCCACTTGGAATTGAGCTTAGTGCAAGGAGATAAGAATGGGTCAATTTGCATTCTTCTGCATGTTGACCTCCAGTTGAGCAAGCACCATTTCTTGAAAAGGCTATCTTTTTTTCCACTGGATGGTTTTAGCTCCTTTGTCAAAGATCAAGTGACCATAGGATTGTGGGTTCATTTCCGGGTCTTCAATTCTGTTCCATTCTGTTCCAGGCATCTACATGCCTGTCACTGTACCAATACCATGCGGTTTTTAACACTATTGCTCTGTAGTACAGCTTGAGGTCCGGGATATTGATTCCCCAAGAAGTTCTTTTACTCTTGAGAATAGTTTTAGCTATCCTGGGTTTTCTGTTATTCCAGATAAATTTTTGAATTGCTCTAACTCTATGAAGAATTGAGTTGGGATTTTGATGGGGATTGCACTGAATCTGTATATTGCTTTTGGCAAGATGGTCATTTTTACTATATTAATTCTGCCAATCCATGAGCATGGAAGATTTTTTCCATCTTCTGAGGCTCTCTTCAATTTCTTTCTTCAGAGACTTGAAGTGCTTGTCATATAGATCTTTCACTTGTTTTGTTAGAGTCACACCAAGATACTTTATATGGTTTGTGGCTATCGTGAAGTGTATCATTTCTCTTCCTTCTTTCTCAGTCTGCTTATCCTTTGAGTATAGAAAGGCTACTGACTTGTTTGAGTTGATTTTATATCCAGCCACGTTGCTGAAGTTGTTTATCAGCTGTAGGAGTTCTCTGGTAGAGTTCTTTGGGTCCCTTAAGTATACTATCATATCCTCTGCAAATAGTGATAGTTCGACTTCTTCCTTTCCAATTTGTATCCCTTTGACCTCCTTTTGTTGTCTAATTGCTCTAGCTAGAACTTCAAGTACTATATTGAAAAGATATGGAGAGAGAGGGCAGCCTTGTCTAGTCCCTGATTTTAGTGGGATTGCTTCAAGTTTCTCTCCATTTAGATTGATGTTGGCTACCGGTTTTCTGTAAATTGCTTTTACTATGTTTAGATATGGGCCTCGAATTCCTGATCTTTCCAAGACCTTTAGCATGAAAGGATGCTGAATTTTGTCAAATGCTTTCTCAGCATCTAATGAAATGACCATGTGTTTTTTTATTTGAGATTGTTTATGTAGTGGATTACATTGAGGGACTCCCTTATACTGAACCATTCCTGCATTCCTGGGTTTAAGCCTACTTGATCGTGGTGAATGATCATTTTGATGTGTTCTTGGATTCGGTTGGCAAGAATTTTATTGAGTATTTTTGCATCGATATTAATAAGAGTTTGGCCTGAGATTCTCTTTCTTTATCGGATCTTTGTGTGCTTTTGGTATTAGTGTAATTGTGGATTCATAGAATGAGTTGGGTACTGTTCCTTCTGTTTCTATTTTTGTGGAATAGTTTGAAGAGTATTGGTGTTAGGTCGTCTTTGAAGGTCTGATAGAATTCTGCATTAAAACCATCTGGACATGTGTTTTTTTTTTGTTGTTGTTGTTGTTGGAAAACTTCCAATGATGACTTCTATTTCTCAGGGGTTATAAGATGGTTTAGATGGTGTATTTGATCCTGATTTAATTTTGGTATTTGGTATCTGTCAAGGAAATTGTCCATTTCCTCGATATTTTCTAGTTTTGTTTAATACAGGTTTTTGTAGTAGGATCTGATGATTTTTTGAATTTCCTCAGTTTCTGTTGTTATCTCTCCCTTTTCGTTTCTGATTTTGTTAATTTGGATACTGTCTCTGTGCCCTCTGGCTAGTTTGGCTAAGGGCTTATCTTGTTGATTTTCTCAAAGAACCAACTCCTAGTTTTGTTGATTCTTTGTATGGTTTTATTGATTTTATTTGTTTCTACTTGATTGATTTCAGCCCTGAGTTTGATGATTTCCTGCCTTCTACTCCTCTTGGGTGTATTTGCTTCTTGTTCCAGGGCTTTCAGGTGTTCCATTAAGCTGCTAGTGTATGCTGTCTCCCATTTCTTTTTGGCGGCATTCAGGGCTATGAATTTTCCTCTTAGCACCACTTTCATTGTGTCCCATAAATTAGGATATGTTGTGCCTTCATTTTCATTAAATTTTAAAAAGTCTTTGGATTCTTTATTTCCTCCTTGACCAAGTTATCATTGAGTAGAGCATTGTTCAGCCTCCATGTGTATGTGGGCTTTCTGTTGTTTTTGTTGCCATTGAAGACCACCCTTATTCCTTAGTGATCTGATAGGAGGCATGGGATTAGTTCTATCTTCTTATATCTGTTGAGGTCTGATTTGTGACCAATTATATGGTCGATTTTGGAGAAGGTACCATGAGGTGCTGAGAAGAAGGTGTATTCTTTAGCTCTAGGATGAAATGTTATATATATATAATCTGTTAGTTCCATTTGGTCCAAGGCTTCTATTAGATTTACTGTGTCCCTGTTTAGTTTCTACTTTCCTGAACGATCCATTTCAGAGAGCAGGGTGTTGAAGTCACCCACTATTACTGTGTGAGGTGCGATGTGTGATTTGAGCTTCAGTAAAGTTTCTTTTACGAATGAGGGTGCCCTTGCATTTGGAGCATAGATATTCAGAATTGAGAGTTCTTCTTGGTGGATTTTTCCTTTGATCATTATGTAGTGTCTTTCTGTGTCGTTTTTGATGACTTTAGGTTGAAAGTCAATTTTATCTGATATTAGGATGCCTACTCCAGCTCGTTTCCTGGGACCATTTGCTTGTAAATTTGTTTTCCAGCCTTTTACTCTGAGGTAGTGTTTGTCTTTGACACTGATGTGCGTTTCCTGCATGCAGCAAAATGCTGGGTCCTGTTTACGTATCCAGTCTGTTTGTTAGTCTATGTCTTTTTGTTGGGGAATTGAGACCATTGATATTGAGAGAGATTAAGGAATAGTGATTATTGCCACCTGCTATTCTTGACGCTATCTTTATGTTTGAGTGGTTATCTACTTTTGGGTTTGATGCAAGAAGGATACTATCTCGATTTTTTTCCAGGGTGTTGTTTCTCTCCTTGTATTGGTGGTTTCCACATATTATCCTTTGAGGGCTGGATTTGTGGAAAGGGTTTTTGAAAACTTGGTTTATCATGGAATATCTTGGTCTCTCCATCTATGGTGATTTAGAGTTTTGCTGGGTACAGTGGTCTAGGCTGGCATTTGTGTTCTCTTAGAGTCTGCATGAGATCTGCCCAGGATCTTCTGGTTTTCATAGTCTCTGGTGAGAAGTCTGATGTGATTCGGATAAGTCTTTCTTTATATGTTACTTGGCCTTTTTCTCTTACTGCTTTTAATATTCTTTTTTGCTTAGTACATTTGGTGTTTTGATTATTATGTGACAGGAGGTGTTTCTGTTCCGGTCCAGTCTGTTTGGAGTTCTGTAGGCTTCTTGTATGTTCATCGGCATCTCTCTCTTTAGGTTAGGGAAGTTTTCCTCCATAATTTTACTGAATTATGGATGTTTACTGACCCTTTAAGTTGCAAATCTTCTCTCTCATCTATACCTATAATCCTTAGGTTTGGTCTTCTCATTTTGACCTGGATTTCCTGGATGTTTTGGGTTACACGTTTTTTGCATTTTGCATTTTCTTTGACTGTTGAGTCGATGCTTTCTATGGTATCTTCAGCACCTGAGATTCTTTCTTCCATCTCTTGTATTCTATTGTTGATGTTTGAATCCATGACTCCTGATTTCTTCCCAAGGTTTTCTATCTCCAAAGTTGTCTCCCTTTGTGATTTCTTAGTTGTTTCTACTTCCTTTTTTAGATCCTGGATGGATTTGCTGAGATCCTTCACTTGTTTGTTTGTATTTTCCTGTATTTCTTTAAGGTATTTTTGCATTACCTCTTTCAGGATTTCTGCCTGTTGACCCAAGTTCTCCTGTATTTCTCTAAGTGATTTTTGTGTTTCCTCCTCATGGGCTTCCATCTGTTGATCCATAGTCTCCTGCATTTCTTTAAGCAATTCTCGTGTTTCCTTTGTAAGGGCATCTATCTGTTGATTCATTTCTTTAAGCAATTTTTGTGTTGCCTCCCTATGGGCCTCCATTTGTTGACCCATATTATTCTGCATTTCTTTATGCAGTTTTTGTGATTCCTTTGAAAGGGCATCTACCCTTTGATTCATTTCTTTTAGCGATTTTTGTGTTGCCTCCTTGTAGGCCTCCATCTGTTGACCCATGTTCTCCTGCATTTCTCCAAGTGATTTTTGTGTTTCCTTTGTAAGGGCTGTAAGAGAGTCTCTGGGTGACCTTTTCTTCAGTCTCTGCTCCACTTTTTGTCTCCATAGTTGTTCCTGCAATTATTTTGTTCCCTTTCTAAGAAGAACCAAATCACCCCACTTTGGTCTACCTTCTTCGTGATCTTTCTGTGGTCTGTGAATTGTAACATGTTTATTTTGAGCTTTTGGAATAATATCCACTTATCAGTGAGTGCATACCATATGTGATTTTTTCTGATTGGGTTATTTCCCTCAGGATGATACTTTCTAGTTCCATCCATTTGCCTAAGAATTTCATTAATTCATTATTTTTAATAGCTAAGTACTACTCCATTGTGTATATATACCACAGCTTCTGTTTCCATTCCTCATTTGAAGGACTTCTGGATTCTTTCCAGCTTCTGGCTATTATAAATAAGGCTGCTACGAACATAGTGGATCATATGTCCTTATTGCATGTTCGAGCTTCTTCTGGGTATATGCCCAGGAGTGGTTTAGCTGGATCCTCAGGTAGCACTATGTACAATTTCTGAGGAACTGCCATACTGATTTCCAGAGTGGTTTTACTAGCATGTAATTCCACCAGCAATGGAGAAGTGTTCCTCCTTCTGCACATCCTCTCCAGCATCTGCTGTCCCCTGAGCTTTTCATCTTAGCCCTTCTGACTGGTGTGAGCTGGAATCTCAGGGTTGTTTTATTTGCATTTCCCTGATAACTAAGGATGCTGAACATTTCTTTAGGTGCTTCAGAGCCATTTGAGTTTCCTCAGTTGAAAATCCCCTGTTTACCTCTGTACCCCATTTTTTAATAGGGTTATTTGACACTCTGGAGTCTAACTTCTTGAGTTCTTTGTATACTTTGGATATTAGCCCTCTATCAGATGTAGGATTGGTAACGATCTTTTACCAATCTGTTGGTGCTGTTTTGTCCTATTGACAGTGTCCTTAGCCTTACAGAAACTTTGCAGTTTTATGAGGTCCCATTTGTCGATTCTTGTTCTTAGAGCATAAGCCATTGGTGTTCTATTCAGGAAAATTTCCCCTGTGCCTATGTGTTCAAGGTTCTTCCCTACTTTCTCCTCTATAAACTTCAGTGTATCTGGTTGTCTGTGGAGATCCTTGATCCACTTGGACTTGAGCTTTGTACAAGGAGATAAGTATGGGTCAATTTGCATTTTTCTGCATGCTGACCTCCAGTTTTTCCAGCACCATTTGTTAAAAATGCTGTCTTTTTTCCACTGGAGTTTTTATCTCTTTTGTCAAATATCAAGTGACCGTAGGTGTGTGGGTTCATATCTGGGTCTTCAGTTCTATTCCATTGATTTTCCTGGCTGTCTCCATACCAATATCATACAGTTTTTATCACTATTGTTCTGTAATAGAGCTTGAGGTCAGGGATGGTGATTCTTATAGTAGATCTTTTGTTTTGGAGAATATTTGTCACTATCCTGGGTTTTTTATTATTCCAAATGAATTTGCAGATTGCTCTTTCTAGCTCTATGTAGAATTAATTTGGAATTTTGATGGGGATTACATTGAATCTGTAGATTGCTTTCAGCAAGATGGCCATTTTTACTATATTAATCCTTCCAATCCATGAGCCTGGGAGATCCTTCGATCTTCTGTGATCTATAATTTCTTTCATCAGAGACTTGAAGTTCTTGTCATACAGATCTTTCACTTGCTTGGTTAGAGTCACACCAAGGTATGTAATATTATTTCTGACTATTGTGAAGGGTGTCATTTCCCTAATTTCTTTCTCAGCTCATTTATCCTTTGAGTAGAGGAAGGCTATTGATTTGCTAGAGTTAATTTTATATCCAGCCGCTTTGCTGAAGGTGTTTATCAGCTGTAGGATTTCTCTGGTGGAAGTTTTGGAGTCACTTAAGCACACAATCATATCATCTGCAAAAAGTGATACTTTGACTTCTTCCCTTCCAATTTGTATACCTTTGAACTCCTTTTGTTGTCTAATTGCTCTGGCTAGGACTTAGAGTACTATATTGAATAGATAGAGAGAGAGTGGGCAGCCTTGTCTGGTCTCCGATTTTAGTGGGATTGCTTCAAGTTTCTCTCCATTTAGTTTGGTGTTAGCTACTGGTTTACAGTATATTGCTTTCACTATGTTTAGGTATGGATGCTGGATTCCTGATCTTTCCAAGACTTTTATCATGATGGGATGCTAAATTTTGTTGAAAGATTTTTCCACATCTAATGAAATGACCATGTGTTTTTTTTCTTTCAGTTTGTTAATGTAGTGGATTACATTGTTGGATTTCCATATATTGAACCATCCCTGCATCCCTGGTACGAAGCCTACTTGATCGTGGTGAATTATTGTTTGATGCGTTCTTGGATTCGGTTGGCCAGAATTTTGTTGAGAATTTTTGCATCATTGTTCCTAAGGGTAATTGGTCTGAAGTTCTCTTTCCTTGTTTGGTCTTTGGTTTAGGTATAAGTGAAATTGTGGCTTCAAAGAATGAACTGAGTAGTGTTCCTTGAGTTTCTATTTTGTGGAATAGTTTGAAGAGTATTGGTTTTAACTCTTCTTTGAAGATCTGATAGGATTCCCCAGTAAACCCATTTGGTCCTGGGCTTTTTTTTTTTTTTTTGTTGGAAGACTATTAACAACTGCTTCTATTTCCTCAGGACTTATGGGACTATTTAGATGGTTATCTGATCCTGTTTTAACATTGGCACCTGGTATGTATCTAGAAAAATTTCCATTTCATCCAGATTTTCCAATTTTGTTGAGTATAAGCTCTTGTAGTAGTATCTGATTATTTTTTAATTTCCACAGTTTCTGTTGTTATGTCTCCCTTTTCATTTCTGATTTTATTAATTTGGGTAGTACCTATGTACTCTCTGGTTAGTCTGGCTAAGGGTTTATCTATGATGTTGATTTCTTCAAAGAACCAGCTCCTGGTTTTGTTGATTCTTTGTATAGTTCTTTTAATTGATTTCGGCCCTGAGTTTAAATATTACTTGCCGTCTACTCCTCTTGGGTACATTCGCTACTTTTTGTTCTAGAGCTTTCAGTTGTGTTGTCAACCTGCTAGTATAATCCCTCTCCAATTTCTTTTTGGAGGCACGTAGAGCTATGAGTTTTTCTCTTAGCACTGCTTTCAATGTGTCCCATAAGTTTTGGTTTGATGTGTCCTCATTTTCATTAGATTCTAAAAATCTTTAATTCCTTTCTTTATTTCTTCCTTGACCAAGCTACCACTGAGAAGAGCATTGTTCAAAGTCCATGTGCATGTGTTTTCCATTGTTTTTGTTTGAACTCAAGACCAACCTTAGGCCATAGTGATCTGATAGAGTTCATGGAATTATTTCAATATTCCTGTATCTGTTGAGGCCTGTTTTGTGACCAATTATGTGGTCAATTTTGAAAACGCTCCAGAAAAGCTGCAAACTCAAGATCCTTACAATTATGTAGGTTTTAGGCTTACAGATCAAGCTAGTTTTCCTCAGAAAATAATCATTTTTAGGGACAATTTAAAAACTTTAAATGATTTTCAAAAGCTGTTAGATGATATCAGTTGACTTCATCCTTATTTAAAGCTTAGTACAGTAGAACTGAAACCATTTTTTGACATTCTTAAGGAGAGTGCTGATCCTACCTCTTCTCTAATTTTAACTTCAGAATGTATGTTGGCCTTACAACAAATAGAAAGTGCTATTGAAAAATGATTTGTTATTTATTTTTTGAGTTAAAAACATATTTAATACATTAAAAATGTTAAGTAAAAATTGTACAAACCAAACCATATTTTGTCAAAGGTTTGACAATTCAGAGTTGATCACTCAAAGTAGAAACCAGTGATCTACCAAGAAGAATTGGTCCGGAAGAGATATAGAGAGCAGAGCTAGAAATCAATTGAGAGATTCTATCAGCATACAGAACTAAATGCAGAGATTCATAAATATCAAGATTGCTCCAAAATGAGTTCCAGAACAATGAGTATGGAATAGAGTAAACACAAATTTAAAATAAAAAAGTTTTGACACTTTCTATGCCAAAGAAAGAAAAGAATCTTTAGCTCATAAATATGTGAGACAGTTGTGAACCTTGGTATGAATTGTGTTCTCTGTTAAAACAATAGCAACAACAAATATGACAACAACCTATGCTCCAATGTGACCCTGTGGAATAAGACTCCTAAGGGAAGGGATTAAGTTAAGTAAGGATGCTAGGGTAAGACCTGAGGTAATCTGACAGGAGTTCTTGTAAAATGAAATAAGAACAAAGACAGAAAAGAAATCATGAGCAACCTCAGGAAGCCACCCTCCATCACAGGATACTGAGAAGGTAGCTTAGGGGAAGAAAAAGGAAAAAAAATAGAAAGAAAAAATCCAAATCAATAAAATAAGTTTCTGTGGGTTGTCAACTTAAAGTGTGCATTTTTGTTAATGCAGCACATACAAACAGATTAATGTTAAAGAAGTTATTTTTTAAAATACTATGAGAAAAACTACAGACAATGCAACAAAATGGCTAGATGACTTGAGCAACAAAAATTTGTGATCTTGCATTCAGGAGGCAGCAGGCAAGACACCAAGGTTCTAGCAGCACTGGTTTCTGGTGAAGCCTCTCTCCTCTTTGTGCCCAAGACTGTCCTATCACTGGGCACTCTAAGCTACAGGATATTTTCATGACCCTGCTTATTATAAAGTCACAAGCTTGATGGATCAAAGGATCTATGCTGAAGACTTTATTCTGCCTTTATCATCTTATGACTCAGTGAAAGAAACTATTTCAGCTAAAAGGGGTGTTAGAATTAAAATGTAGGAGACTGGAACAGAGGAAGGTAAGCGAAGGGTGTGGAACAGGGTATGAACTGCCAAGCCAATCAGGTAAAAGATGAGGGCTACTTCTCTGATGAAGCCAAACACTGTCCCCAGGAACATATGGGAACTGTTGCTCTTTCAACATATTGTTTAATCTAATTGAAACAATAAATTGTGGTTCAGGAAAGCTTCTGAAAATAAGGTTTTAGAGAAGGATGATTGCCTACATTACATGAGAAAAAAATTATTTGGATATTAAGAAACCAAGAAAATACTGTTCCTACATCTTCATAGCTATGATAAGAATTAGTTCCCTACCACAGTAAGACTATAAGCTGGTCACTCAAATGTTTGAGAAGAGTGTACACCTGAATTAACAGCTGGCAGATCCCATCAAGGTGTGAGAAGGGCATCTTCAACTAACATGACGACTGAGCTCACATCCTGCAGAGAATGCAAGATGAGAAGCTATCAAAACGAATCAGGAATAGATCCTGATGCTTTATCATTCAACTCAAATGAATTTAGTAGTGTCATGTGAAAGACAGCATGGAAGGTGTCATGTCTTCACAAGCCCTTTTAAAAGAGATGAACATGTTATGAGAAGAAAGTGCTTGTTATCTGAATACCTCTTAATAGCATACTACAGAGAACCCTCCTCCTAAGGTTGAATTGGGATTAAGCTATTATACATTGAGGAAGGAAAAAGAATCATGAAGGGAACCAGAAAGGAGGAATGATGAAATTGTTTTCCAGCTTTTTACTCTGAAGTAATATCTGTCTTTTTCATTGAAGTGTACTACCTGTATCAGCAAAATGTTGGGTACTGTTTTCAGATCCAGTCTTTTTATTGGGGAGTTGAGTCCATTGATATTAAGAGATACTAAGCAAAAGTGGTTGTCGCTTCCTGTTATTTTTGTTACTAGAGGTGGAATTATGCTTTTGCAGCTTTCTTCCTTTAGGTTTGTTAAAAGATGGTTGCTTTCTTAATTTTTCTAGGGTGTAGTTTTTCTCTTCTTTGTGTAGAAATTTTCCATCTATTACCCTTTGTAGAGCTAGATTTCTAGAAAGATATTTTATAAATTTCATTTTGTCATGGAATATCGTGGTTTCTCCATCTATGTTAGTTGAGAGTTTTGCTGGATATGGTAGTCTTGGCTGGCATATGTATTCTCTTAGGGTCTTTGTGACATCTGCCCAGGATCTTCTAGCTCTCATAGACTCTGGTGAGAAGTCTGGTGTAATTCTGATAGGTCTACCTTTATATGTTACTTTGCCTTTTTCCCTTACTGCTTTAGATATTCTTTCTTTGTTTTGCGCATTTGGTGTTTTGACTATTATGTGACAGGAGGAATTTCTTTTCTGGTCCAATCTATTTGGAGTTCTGTAGGCCTCTTGTATGTTTATGTGCATCTCTTTCTTTAAGTTAGGGAAGTTTTCTTCTATAATTTTGTTGAAGACATTTACTGACCTTTAAAGTTGGGAATCTTTGCTTTCTTCTCTACCTATTATCCTTAGGATTGCTCTTCTCATTGTGTCCTGGATTTCCTGGATGTTTTGGGTTAGGAGCTTTTTGCTTTTTGTATTTCTTTGACTGTTGTGTCAATGTTTTCTACAGTATCTTCTACACCCGAGATTCTCTCTTCTATCTCTTGTATTCTGTTGGTGGTGCTTGCATCTCCTGATCTCTTTCCTAGGTTTTCAATCTCCAGGGTTGTCTCCCTTTGTGATTTCTTTATTGCTTCTGTTTCCATTTTTAGATCCTGGATGGTTTTGCTCAGTTCCTTTACTTGTTTGTTTGCTTTTTCCTGTAATTCTTTAAGGGATTCTTGTATTTTCTCTTTAAGGATTTCTAGCTGTTTACCTGTATTCTCCTGTATTTCTTTAAGGGATTCTTGTGTTTCCTCTTTAAGGGTTTCTTGCTGTTTACCTGTATTTTCTTGTATTTCTTTAAAGGATTCTTGTGTTTCCTCTTTAAGGGCTTCTAACTGTTTATCTGTGTTCTCCTGTATTTCTTTAAGGGATTTATTTATGTCCTTCTTAAAATCCTTTAACAGCATCATGAAATGTGATTTTAAATCCAAACCTTGTTTTTCCAGTGTGTTGGTGTATCCAGGACTTGCTGTGGTGGGAGAACTGGGTTGTGATGATGCCATGAAGCCTTGGTTTCTGTTGATAAGGTTCTTGTGCTTGCCTTTCTCCATCTGGTTATCTCTGGTGTTAGTTGTTCTTGCTGTCTCTGGCTTGGGCTTGTCCCTCCTGTAGGCCTATGTCAACACCCCTGGGAGACCAGCTCTTTCTTGGCTGACTCTCTGTACAGAGGGCTATAGAACAACCTTAGCTCTGGGTTTAGACAGTGACTGGATGGATCCTGTTCCAGCTGCTCCACTCTTCCTGTGCATTGTGCACTCCTTGCCAGTCTAGCTTTGGACAGTTATTGGAGAGAAAGTGGCAATCTCACCTCTGAGCCTGGGTGTGAGAGCACTCTTGGGAGAGCAGCTCTCTCCTAGAGGGACCTATGGACAGAGGATTGTGGAACAATCTTAGCTCCTGGTTGCAAATGGCAACTGGACTATTATTTTCCTCTTGAAGATCTTGTTGTATCTCTAAGACAATTTTAAGGTATCATACTTCTATGGCAATAGTTGTCTTGGAATGGAATGTCCAATTAATATGCTGCAGGTTTCTGTAGTTTGATAGCAGGAAGTGAAGAACCGTGTGGTCGGTGTGGCCGGAGGCCAGCACCATGTGATGGGCTGCTGTGGCACAGCTCACGTGGTAGAAGTCTGTGAGTCTCACAGTGGTGGCGGCGGCAGCAGTTATGTTCTGTACAGCAGTGGAAATCCTCGTGGTGGGTGACAGTGGGTGCCAAAGGATGGAGTCCACGTGGTGTAGCAGTGGCTGCTAGCAATGATGGCAGTGGTGGCCGTCCACGTGGCGTCTGTTCCCTAGCTTTGGCAGCAGCAGCCGTCCATATGGCGTTGGTTCTCTAGCGGCGGCGGCAGCAGTAGCAGTGGCTTTACCATTGCACTGGGTGGCGACAGTCACCTGGATTCTGCAGCTCCCCTGCGTAGCAATTCCCAGGTTTCAGCATCAATAGAGCGACCGTCAGACTCCAGAAAGGCCACACCAGGCCAAACAGTTCCTCTTGAGGTTTATTGAGACAGGAAAGGGCAAGATGGTGGTGGAAAGAGAAAGGGGGGGGGGAAAGAGCTGATTTGTTACTTATATAGATTATTCTTTGCCTTTACATTTGTTGATTTTTAATATGACTCAAATACCTACAGGATCATTGTGGAAAAAAAAGCTTCTCTTTTTTTTGTGTGTGTGTTTTTTTCTTTTTTTCTTTTTTTTATTTTCTAAGTTTTTTATTTACATTCCAAATCATTTCCCCTTTCCCATTTCCTCCCTCCCCGAAAGTCCCATAAGCCCCCTTCCGTCCCTCTTTTCCCCATTCAACTCCCTCTTGCTTCTCTGTCCTGGCGTTCCCCTACATCCAGTCTTTCCAGGACCAGGGGTCTCTCCTTCCATCTTCTTGGAAATCTATTGATACGTGACTTGTGTCTAGGGTATTCTGAGATTCTGGGTTAATATCCCCTTATCAGTGACTGCATACCATGTGTGTTCTTTTGTGATTGGGTTACCTCACTAAGGATGATATTTTCCAGTTCTGACCATTTTCCTAAGAATTTTGTGAATTCATTGTTTTTAGTTGCAGAATAAGTAGTATTCCATTGTGTAAATATACCACATCTTCTGAATCCATTCCTCCGTTGAGGGACATCTGGGTTCTTTCCAGCTTCTGGCTATTATAAATAAGGCTGCTATGAACATAGTGGAGCATGTGTCCTTATTGCATGCAGGTAAAGCCTCTGGGTATATGCCCAGGAGTGTTATAGCAGGATCCTCTGGGAGTTTCATGTCTAAAAAAGCTTCTCTTATGCAGATACATTCAAAGATATCTCCTAAAGCCATAATATGAGGCATCGGTTCATATGATGATGCTTGGAAGAAAGCAAGCACTGATTTACTTTGGCATAGAGTAAGATATCATTATTCAGCCTCTTAATGTGGACCAAAATAATTGGTTAAAGCAGCAGAGTACAGATTGCTTGCTTGCTCAAAAAGGATTTGAAAGCAGTTTAGATAATATTATCCTCAAGATAGGCTGATAAAAATTTTAAATGTACAGAAGGTTATATTTCCTAATATGATATCCTTACAACCTCTACATAATGCTCTTTTAATATTTACTGATAGCTCCTCTAAAGGACATACATGACATATTATAAATAATCAACAGGTTATCATAGAGACTCCTGGGCTTTCCACTCAGCTGAAATTACTTAAGAGAGTACTAAATGTTTTTCAATCTGTAAATGATGGTTTTAATCTTTTTACTGATAGTCTATATGTAGCTCATTCAGTTCCTTTGTTGGAAACTTGTGATACATTTCATTTCAATATGCCAGCTGGCTCTCTATTGTCACAATTGCATAACATCATTTCCTGCTAGAAAAAAAATCCTTTTTACATTGGTCATATAAGAAATCATTCTGATCTTCATGGACATTTAGCTTCAGGCAATGACTGTATTGACAGAGCTTTAATAGGAGAAACTTTAATATCAGATCCTATTGTTTTGACTAAATGTGATCATAATAAATTTCATCTTTCATGCCATACATTAAGGCTCCAACATAAGATCACTAAGGAACAGGCTGGAATAATTGTAAAACAATGCCCTGACTGTCTTACCTTATCTCCAGTTCCTCATTTAGGGGTTAATCCATGAGGCTTTATGCCCAATAATATTTGACAAATGGATGTAATTCATTATTTAGAGTTTGGAAAATTGAAATACATACATGTCTGTACTGACACTTATTCAGGATTCACTTTTGCTTCTATACATACAGGAGAAGCTTCTAGATATGTAATTGATCATTGCTTATAGGTTTTCAATGGTATGGGATTTTCCAAAAATCATCAAGAGAGATAATAGGCCTACTTATACATAAAAACAACTTTATATAATTTTTTACAGAATTTGGAATTGAACATAAAACTGGAATGCCCTATAATCCAATGGGACAAGGAATTATTGAACATGTGCACACTTTGAAAAATTGGATTTTGAAAATAGAAAATGTGGGACTGTGCTGCCATGGTTAAATGGTGAGACCCTTTAACCAATATATGGAATGGTCCCAACCCTGTTTTGACATGGGGACAAGGTTCTGTTTGTGTTTTTTCCCAGAAAGAAAATGTAGCTCGATGACTGCCAGAAAGATTAGTTTGTCAAGTTACTTCCTGAGAATCCTAATGATGATGATACCAATGATAAAAACAGCTCAGAATCTCTATCAGCCAAATAAGTTAACCTGGAGTATAGTCTCTACCATTACTGGAGAGCAGGTGTTTTCTATCAATTCTCAAAGCCACCTCCTTACACCTGGTGGCCTGAACTTTTTTTGATCTTTGTCAGCTCACAGCAGGTCTAGGCACATGGGATATACCTAAGCAATTACCACATGGAGGTTTACCTGAATGTGATGGTAAAGAGTCCTGCTCCTCAAAACCTTGCTCACACAAAGGTTTAATTAGAAATGTGGGATGTGTATATTCAGTGCTTAGAGACAACTTGTTCTTTTATGTGTGTCCTCAGAATTATAGGACTAGATGCAAAGCTCATAATTGTGGAGGTGCAGATTTTTTCTGTGCTGCTTGGGAATGTGAGACCACAGGAAATGTTTCTTGGAAGCCCCAAAGAGATTTAATTACAGTAACCAGGGATTCAAAAGGCCCTGGCATGTCTAGTTCTACTTTCAAAGGCAATGAACATTATTTTTGTCATGACTTTAGTTGTGCCAAAGTTGTGGTATCTGGATGCTGGATAGGAGTAAGATCTTGCATTAGTTTTCTCTGTAATCATATTGTAGTGAAAATCACTGAGTCTGGAAAAAAAGGCTAAAGTTTGAGATGGATTCGCAAAAAAGGAAAAGAGAAAGAAAACAGAACCAGGGATGGTTGGAATCTTGATTTTCCACTTCTCCACGGCTTACAACTTTAATTTCTACATTGCTTGAACTGTTAATTATAATTTTGTTGCTTTTAATTTTTGGACCAGGTATTTTAAACAGGTTGGTTGCTTTCATACAAGATCGCTTTCAACAAGCTCAGCTATTCACAACGGTAGTTGTTCATTGTTATGGAAAGATGCATTCAGTGTGTATGCAGCATGCAGCTTTGAGATGCCCTTCATGGCTTTGGTCTGAATGAGAAAAAGGTGTGCTATGAGGGCCCGTAGTCAAAGGTGGGCAACTGATGGTCTATGACTCTTATCAACCTAAGACAGAGGCATGTGCCAAAAGGCTGTGCTTCTTCATAATAAACACTAAAAGGCTGTGTTTATTTTATAAAAGGGATTAATAAGAAAGAGTATAGTCTCAAACCTAAGACTCAACTGCCAGCTACCATGATTACCAGGTGTGACCATGGAGCATAAAAAAATCTTATGCACCAGTCCAGCAAATTTTTAATAAATAATGTCTGCCACAGTTGTCTAGCCCACCTGGGGTGGAGTCTTATGACCAGGTGGAAGACTCCTATTTACCACATCCACAGTATTCCTCAGAAACAAGAATGCCTGCTGAGCTTGTTTTGAAACAAGAACTCAGCTGAAACTAAGAATGGGTCTTTACCAACATAAATGCAGAACTGAAAATTAAACTTGGAGCCTTGATCAGAACATTTGTCTTGGCTTCATTCTTCTCTAGTCCCCCTACCTTAATTCTAGCCTCCATTTCAGGTAAACCCACTTCACCTGTGGCTGCTGGACAGCTACACATGACCTCTGCTTTAGTTCCTGCCTACAGTTTCCAAATGTCATCGATTCCCTCTGATGGACAATGATTTGGAAATGTAAAATGAAATGAATATTTTTTTCCAAATTTGATTTTGGTCCAGGTGTTCATCACTGCAACAGAAAGAAAACTAGAACATCTGGCATATGTAAACAATAGAATATTCTTCAGATTTAAAGAAGTACTACAAAATCCTACATCTGCAGGAAGGTAGATGAAATTAAATGGCTAAGTAAAAAAAAGTCATGCATAGAAAAATAACTATAAACTGTTAGTCAAAAGTGGGACCTAACAGGCATTATTGAGTTCATACAAGGAAAGAGTGAAATAGAAAGTAAAGCTACAGGACAAATTGGGTACATGCAGGGTTTTGTGATTCAATGCAGCAATACAGTTAAATTAGAAAATACAGTTAAATACAGTCATATGCAGAAAATACATTTACACAGTGCTATGCTCGGCATAGTAGAATGATGTTGATTAGTAAAATTTACCATGGATTTCAAAATAGGTACAGAAAACTACTTTAAATATTCACAAGAACAATAAGGGAAAAATTGAGATGATGACTGAATATGAGAGATACAAATAATTGTAATTATTTTCTTTGTGACTCTGTCTGGGAGTGTAAATCTTCATTCATGTCTTTCCAGGAGAAGTAGAATCATCATATCTGGTTGTCAGGGCCATACCTGAGGTTTATAGACATTTGCTCACATCTTCCCAAGAAAAATTAACACCATAGTTTCAACTACCTATGAACAACCATACACATCACACAAACATTTTAAATCCCATTCATACCAATTCATAATAAAGCTCATGGCAGTACAGACCTTCAAGGACCAGTGTCTATAAAACAATGAAAGTAAAGTTCCTATGAATAAAGTTCCTATATTCCTTGAGAAAATGTGAAGATATGCCTTTAATCTTTATTTCAAAAATTAAATGTCTTGTAAAATGTACACAAAACAATAATTATATTAGTCATGGTTTTGTATTAAGGGATCACATATCACCCCTTTGCAGAAGAGGAAAGCAGTTGAAATTCTAGTGACATCAGAGGCTATGTGCACAACATGAGTGAAGGCCGTGAAATCTAATCAAAAGAGGTTCTTTAGTGTTAGTGTTTAAGCGAAAATTTCCTTGAGGCTGTTGATCTCATATCAGGAGAAAACCTCACAGGGAAGAAAATGTTAAAAAAAAACAGTCAGAAGAAAAATATTTCCTCTGTGCACAATAGCATCCCATAGGGAGACAATATGCTGAGATGTGAAATCATAAGTGGGATCCACACAGTGTCAGAGAGGAAAGCTGGCTGGGATACTTACCAGCTCGTTCTAGTGACTCACTTATTTATTCACCATAAGAGAGGGGGATGAGCATTGAACTCATCAACCTACCATTGATAATTGATGGTGATGGAGCCCAATTAGGATATGTGCGGAGAAGTTTCACATGGATCTATTCGAGTAAGATGTTTGTCAAACGGTGCTGTGGTTAATTGTGTGGAAAAGAGAATCAAGGTACCACATGTGAAGAGTTGTAGAAGAGAAGGAAGGTATGTCTATATTTTGATTTGGAAAACTGTCTTGTTTTTTCTTGTATTAGGAGTTTCTGTGTACTATCCAGTGTATGGTTTATATACCTTTGCAGGGCTAAAATACTTCTATCCTCTTACCTTTGACTTTCTCACTTTAAACAAGATGACTTTTATCTACCATAAACATCTCCTTATGTTACCCCCTAATATCTTGTTTAACTTCATAATGTCATTGTTTCCTGAATTATATTAATCATAAGAAAAGTGAAATAGAGGACCAATTTTAATATTCTTCCACTCGAAAGTCAGTGATGCCAATTTTAACCTAAGCATGGAAACTTTTCTAATTCCATAGAAGATACAACAATGTTATATGTTAAATGTTCACATAGCCTGTGGTCATTATGTACTAAGATTCTGTTGTGGACCAAATAGTGAGGGGACCATTCTTTAATGTGTATATAATTAACAATGTATTTGCCAAGTAAACAGCAATCTGTACTGGGAGCATTTGGTGGCTTATATTATAGATAATGATATTGTAGATGGTCTTTAATCTAGTTACTGATGTCACAGTTAGTTTTGACTAGTCTTATTTTTTTATCACTAAATATTTCATGTTTTTGTGCCATTTTTGCTATGTACCATGTCCTTTTCTTTCTACTCTATTCTATATAATACAGAAATATTCAAACATATATTGAAACTTCAAACATAAGCAAAGCCATGGAGTGCCTGTTCATAAGAATCTTACTTTAGGAGGCTGTCATAGCAAAATGTAATAAATGAAAGTACATGTGATGCCCTAGGTGTTAGCCACACAAAGTTTCATAGGACATATTGCAGGGGGCACCTTCACATGTTGAGTGGAGCCACAGGCAGGACCACACTGTTCCCTTTGGATTGGCCAAATTGTTCAAGTTGCAAAACACACTAACACATACAAATACACACACACGCATGCACACACACAAAAAAATATGTGGGAAATAAAGCAAAATATCCACCTTGTGTGATCTTGTGCATGAAAAAATTTATCAGTAATAGCACTATATCCATTTGGTTGGTTTTGTTCCTCCCAGAAGAAGAAATACTTATTGTGTTCCCCTTCATTCTAAAGGTTTATCATAAAAGCAAAGTATGGAATAGAACTTGAAAACTGTCTTGTTTTTCATTGTATTAGGTGTAGAAACAGGGTTGTGGAGTAAGACTGGGAAAAGTTTTATTAATGGGACCAAGGGAATACATATTCTGGGAGTTGTTTTGTTTTCTTTGTTTTGTTTTGCTTTGCTTTACCCAGTAGAGAGAGAAAAGCTTAGATTAATATGTTAGTCTGCATGTGAAAAATGTGTACAAGATCAAGTGAGGCAAAATTGTAGCACACAAAATGCCACAATAGCTGAGGAGCTAGTGACCATTGGCTATCAGTGGCTACTAGAGAAAGATATGACTGTCTTCTTTGAGGATTTTACTCCCGAGAGGCTATCCATGATGCAGTAGATGATTCCCCACCCATGCACAAACTTGCAGCACTAAGTGCAGTTGGTGGCATTCAAAAAAGAACATAGTGAGTTGAGAGTTAAAAGTGAGGGTAGAGAGAGTGAAAGAGTCAGAGGGAAGAGAATGAAACAAATTATATATTACATATATAAATTTCTCAAACAACAAAAAATAATGTATAGTATATTTCAGAATACACTCAAGAACTTTGCATGTTCTTAGTATAACTAAACAATAAATGATTGAGATTATTTGTATGCTCATTAGCTTGTTTGGATCACCATACTCATAAATATGTCTTCATATCTCAAACTTTGCCCCAAGAAAAGTGAATTACAATAAATTGTAGTTACTCAAACTTATATGGAAACTAGAAAAAAATGTACTT
This sequence comes from Tokudaia muenninki, assembly GCA_036184385.1. Classification (NCBI taxonomy): domain Eukaryota; kingdom Metazoa; phylum Chordata; class Mammalia; order Rodentia; family Muridae; genus Tokudaia; species Tokudaia muenninki. The sequence goes on along the minus strand of BTHS01000017.1, from coordinate 29,940,443 downwards.
CTGATGTTCAATAAATTCTTTCAACTTCAAATATTTAATGAAACCTTTCAAAATTCTGTAGATGTTTGTATATTTCTTTTCTGAATTTTTGTTTCATTATATCTTGTTAAATGTTTGTTCCATACAATCTATTTTCCTCATGCTTTTCTTCTGAATTCACTTTTTAGGGTGGTCATTTTATTTTGTATCAACAGTATATGCCATTTTGACTTTTGATTCATCTTATCTTTGTATTTCCCCAAATGCAAGGTCAGTGGTTCTTGTATCACACACAACAAAGCTTTACTTGTATATTTTAAGTGTTTTATTTTGACCTTTTACTGTTTTTTCTGACCTTCTAGGAAATATGATTGTAATTGGAGTGCTGATGAAATAGAGATTTTTCTTTATTATAAAATCTCTAACAAATGACCTTGTAGGACCTGTTTGAGCCCCTCACCCCCCGCATAAGGATATTGATCTAGCTTGACTTTTGCCTTACCTCTGGCTTTGTCTTTCATGCACTCTCATTCTCTCTCCCTCTCTCCCCTTCTCTCTCTGTGTTTCTGTATCTCTGTCTATCTGTGTCTCTCTCTGCCTCGATAAATAGATAGATGATAGATAGATAGATAGATAGATAGATAGATAGATAGATAGATAGATAGATAGATAGATAGATATGGAGATATATCCACTGCAAACTTTGTGTACCTTTTTATTTGATGTGTCATCTTGCTATCCTCTTTGAAGACTTGTGTGTCCTTTGATTTCCCTTCATGCATAAAGTGACATCACTCCTTCTAAAAACTGTGCTAGTCCTTCACTTAAAAGTGATTACATATATACATGTATTTGTTATGTCCCAACATTTACACAAAAGAGAATCTGGATCACCATACTTAGAATTAGACTTCCCATACCTATCTATCCACTTCCTTGAAAGAAATACAACTTGATTCTTGTGGTTTGCCTGTCATACTTTCTTTCTAATCTTGTGACATAAGTTTTGAGAATATAATATTAGTGTGGTACTTGTGGATCACAACTTGATATAGACATTAGACCATTACAGTGATGGATGAAAATAGCAAAAAAATTCAATGTTCAAGAATGTATGGATTAGCCTGGCAGTGGTGGTGCATGCCTTTAATCCCAGCATTTGGGAGGCAGAGGCAGGCAGATTTCTGAGTTTGAGGCCAGCCTGGTCTACAGAGTGAGTTCCAGGACAGCCAGGGCTACACAGAGAAACCCTGTCTCGAAAAAAACCACAAAAAAAGAATGTATGGATTATTCTTATTAAGTTGGCAGGATATAGAATAATCTAGAAAATAAATCTATCAGCCTGTAAGAGAGTGGGATTTCTAAATTGTATTAACTAAGATGGATCATATTTCCTAAATGTGGGTGGCACCAATCTGTGGGAAGCCTGTGAAAATGAAGAATATGAGCTGAACACCAGTATTGATCTCTATATGCTTCATGACTTTGAATGCAATGTGACAAGTCATCTCAGGTTCCTGCTTGCATCCCTTCTTGGTCATGATGTGCCCCTAAGGCAAGAACAAATAGCATTTCCTTCTCTTGCTATTATTAGGTATTTTGTCATGGAGATGGGTAAAAAAAGAAATTCAAAGGCATTTTTAAAGCTAGTTAAAATGAAAATGTGATAATATATGCCACAGAGACATCATGGTGTCTTAATATTTCAGAAGCAATAGTCATTTCATTTTTTAATGTACTCGCCTATTGATTTTCCTTCCAACAGGTTAGACTTATAGATTAAATCATATTCCTTGGGGCCTTTCATTGACTGTTCCTCCTACAAGGCACATACCCATTCAGGTAACATAGCTCCCTTATCTTTCAAGAGGTCTCTTATCACTTCTTGCATATTTTTCTCCAATAAATACTCAGTACAATACAGTATGTAAAAAATATATGTATATATACATATATGTATATATACATATATGTATATATATGTATATGAGTATATGTATACACACATGCATGTGTGTACACATACACATATATACATATATATGTATATGTATATATATATCATATCCTATATAGCTTTGTTTTCTTTCATAGTAACTTTAACAAACAAAAAAACAAAAAAATCTTCCTTACATGATCACTTTAAATATTTGTTTTTATTTGCTTGTGTTATTTCACTTTCATTTGATTTAAAAAAACATTTGCATTCTACACCAAACATTTATTGCTTGGGTTTTGCCTACAGAATTATCATAACTTATTTATATTCCCCCAATGCAGGAGAGAGTTAGCACTCAAAACCCATGACTGTTTTTTAAAAATTCTGAGTGTGTCAAGAGGTGTTTAAAATCATGGAAAGGTTACGGACTATTGCAGAGTCCATTCATATTTTAAGTCTTGTAATTCATGTCTTAGAGACAGGTTATATGTAGCAGGGTTTGTCTAAGGTTGTATACATAAGGTGTCACATATTTTCATTCTCTCTCTCTCTCTCTCTCTCTCTCTCTCTCTCTCTCTCTCTCTTAGTCATAGGAACTAAATGGGGTCTGAGAACAGTTCACAAATTTCACATTTTATCCTTTTGGGAATTTCAAAGAACCCAAGTCTCCAGCCTTTCTTCTTTGTTCTGTTCCTAGTCATGTACTTGGTGACCATGCTTGGAAACCTACTCATGGTCCTGGCAACAATTTCGAGCCCCCATCTGCATACACCTATGTACTTCTTCCTCTCCAACCTATCCATTGTGGATGCCTGCTTCACTTCTACAACTGTCCCAAAGATGTTGGTGAATATAAACACAAAAATTAACTCCATCACATATAAGAACTGCATTGCACAAATGCATTTCTTCATACTCTTTTCAGGTTTGGAAATATTTCTGCTGACTTTGATGGCCTATGACAGGTATGTGGCCATCTGTCAGCCTCTGCATTATACTACCATCATGAGCCCCCAACTCTGTTTGCTGTTGGTTGTAGCATCCTGGTTCATGAATGTCCTCCACTCCATAACACAAAGCTTAATGACATTACGACTGACCTTCTGCACAAATTTGGAAATCCCACACTTTTTCTGTGAACTTAATCAAGTGGTGAAAAATGCCTGCTCTGATACCCTTCCCAATGATGTGGTTATCTATTTTGCAGCCGTGCTGTGGGCTTGTTGTCCCCTGATTGGAATGCTTTACTCTTACTCCAAGATATTTTCCTCCCTGCGTACAATCTCATCACTTCAGGGGAAGTACAAAGCATTTTCCACCTGTACATCTCACTTGTTAGTTGTCTCTTTATTCTATGGCACAGGACTGGGGGTTTACCTCAGTTCTGCTTCAACAAAAAACTCACAGTCAACTGCAAGAGCCTCTGTTATGTACAGTGTGGTCACACCCATGCTCAACCCATTCATCTACAGCCTTAGGAATAAAGATATAAAGAAAGCTCTGAGAAAAATGTTGGGCTGAAAGAAAGAAAAGAACCCTTTACTAAGGTGCTAAGCATGAGTACATATCTATGATAATACAGCACAAGTCTCTCTGCTCAGACCTTGAAATGGAAAATGCTTCTTTTGATTTATTGAGGGTTTCTCACTTTCTGAGTTCAGCTCCTGCATACCACTTCACCACCTTCTGCATGCACTATGACATTCATTCTTCTCCACTTTTTCTGTTTCCATTTTTGCCAACAATTAAAAAATTGGATCAAGAAACACTCACAAATCTGCACTCATCAAAGAAAAAAATGCTTAGATATAATTTCATTTGCCAGGGACACGTGTTAGACTCAGAATTTAATATTTTAATTTATTACTCATGGTGTATGACTCTGTTACATACATACTAGCCCACATGCTATAACAAGTGTGTGAATGTCAAGCATATCTGTCTGGAGTCAATTCTCATCTCTCATTTTTACATGCTTCAAATCATCACATTTTCCCAGCAAATGCTTTTACTTATTGAGATATTTGATTTCCATAGACTCAGTAATTTTAAGCTGTAGTTAAAAATAGTCATGAATTTTACTGCTATTAGGATACACTGTATTTTGAAATTATGGTCATATGTATAACATTATAGTGGAAGAATATTTGAGACTAGATTATTTCATTACTTGGTTTATGATTCCATGTTGTCTCACTAGCTTAACCATCTTTCCTGATAATGCTAACATAATTAATTTGCATGTATAATGGTTTGTAATTGGAGTTTTTCATATATCTAGGATCCTGTGTGTATTTTGACTCAGTGTCTATAATTCCTATCTTAATATCAGGTAAATGACCTAAGAATTGTCTATTGCCCAGACTTTCATAGTCAGATTTGTACATGTATTGATTCAGATAAAATTTTAAGTAATAATACTGGTATATAAATGAGATGATCAGTGCTATAGTCAGGTTTTTTTCTTATCCAGTTACCCAATAAATAATTACTCAGGTGATTTTCTTAACATAGTGATTGTGAATATTACATTAAGCATGTGTGGGTATGTGGCTTTTTCTTTGTTGGATTCATTTGCTTCCTACTATACCTAAAAGCAATAATATGACATTATATCACAACTTTTCTTCATGTTGCCATCGGGAAACCAAGTAATGAATTTCTTTTCTGTCACTTTTTACTTATTCACCCAGCTACAATTTTTGCAAAATAACAAGGTATAAAACATTGATACATATTGAAAGCTCACATGATACCACAGACTGTAGTGTCATGGTTTTATACTCACAGGAACACAACATGTCTCCTGTTTCATGTAGTAGACATTTTCTAGAAATAAAATGCTATGTACTAGCAATATTTGAAGTTTCAAGGGACCTAGACTTGAGAGAAAAGTTTAATTGGCTCTAGTATTTATTATAAGATAATATAAAATTCTGGAATACAGAAAAGTTGTTGGAGAAGAAATAATTAAAAGTGATTCCCCTGCCTTATATCCAGATCACCTGGGAACAGACTCTTCAGGAAACATTTTCATTGCACACATAACAATGTCCCACAGGGTTTGGAGTGCTCCAGAGGTTGTTTAACAAGAGAAATGTACCTGATGAGCACACTGCTGTCTCTCTGATTGCTGTCCCATACATTGTGTAGCATTGTTCTGGACAAGACATGATTTTTCTCATAAAATCCTAATAGTTCACAGCCCAGACAACAACCTGGAGAAGTCAATTCTCTCTTCCCACTATGTTGATGGGACATGGGGATCAAACTCGGGTCATCAGACTTGGTGGCAGGCAACTTTACCTGCTAAAGCATTTTCTCAGTTGAACCTGCTTCCAACTAGCTGTCCTGGGTAGGTATCCAGAGGCTTCAGGTCAACTCTAATTCTTAATACCATATCTCTGGACACAAATGTATTTAATGGGGAAACTGAGGGATCAGAGAAGTGAAGTCATGTGGTCATTAGCATCTGCAGAGATGTGACAGATATCATACATGTACAGACTGACTCTGCTTTACCTATGAACAAGGATGTAGGAACACATGGAGACAGTCTATTATTGCAACAGAAATGTATGTATTTACACTAGTTATTTATAGAACAAGGAAGATCTACTCAAAAAAGCTAGTATAGACAGGAAAATAGAGATGTAGAGTCTAGGATAAGAAATATTGGTCTAATGGCAGGCAGAAGTTCATCTAGACCCCTTACTGGAACACCATCTTTGACCTAGTGCTCACTCTGTTCCCTAAGGCTTCCCTGCCTCTAATGTTAAGTGCAGGCTAGCTCCATGGAGCAATTCTTATAACTTATGGTTCCTCTAGGCTGGGGTCTTAGCAGTTGCATTATTCCTGGCAGTGAACAGAATCAGCTCATCTGGGACTCAGCCAAAAATTAATCTACCCCATTCTACTTGTACTGTATCCATACACAGGAGCTGAGTGAGTACATTGTCACATCAGATTTCATTAGGCAACCTATGACATTGATACTGTGCCTCTACTGCCTTGATAAGATAGAGAGACACATTAAGCTTTTATGGAAGTTAACATCTATAATCATGGAATAACTGGAGATCTTAGAAGGTTAGACATAGGATAGAAGGTCATGGAAGTCTTTCAAAAAGGTCTTTTGTTAGAGAATAGTATACTGTGAGACCACATATCACAGCATATCAGAATTCTCAACTGTAAATGGGATATTAGCAAACCATAGATTGAAGCAAACATGGTAGCTCATGCTTGTGAGCTACACACTTTAATAGCTGAGGCAGAAGTTCCACAGTTCCAAGTCCATGTTGGACTGCAGATAAAAATCTTGTCTCAAAAGTAAAATAAATTATTTGGATCTTAATTCCAGTTCTATTATTTACCAGCATGGCGATCCTTTCCAAGTGCTGTTCCCTTTCTGAGATACTATTTTCTTACTTAAAAAATAGGGAGTAAAGTCCATACTCCATGAGGCAGGTGTGAAGTTCAAAATGAAAGCCTGTTGGTACATACTTGGCTACATAAGTTCTAATTGCAAAGTTGCCATAGAGGAACACTGCTATAATTCTGGAATTTTGAAAGTAAAAGCAAGATAATGAGTACAAATATGTCTAGCTCTATATATGTGCAAGTGTTCATGTGTGTATGTGTCAATAGTAATCAAAGAAAAAGAGGATATCCATTTGAGAGAGAGCATTAGAGGGGTTGGAGAAAAGGAACATGGGAAGGGACAGAAAGAGAAAACAAAAATAGGAAAATGAGTGAAACATAAAAAGAAAGGAAACTATTTTCCCAGAATTTGATCTGAAATTATTCTTCTTTCTATGCCCATCAGTTATAGATTTGGCCTTTTAATGGTGTCCAATAGATGCTGTGTGTTCTGTTCATGTGTTAATTTTCAAATTTTCTTTGAGTGTATAATCTATTTACTCTATTTTATCTTCAAGTTCAGATATTTTATTTCTACTTCGTCCAGTCTGTTGATGAGGTTTATCACTGAGCCTTTTATTTGACTAATTTTTACTTACAGATTAAATTTATGTTTAGATATTCTGCATTATTTCTATATAATTACTGAATTCTACAACTTTGCAGAGTGATTTTCTATAAAGTGAACACAATTGGAATCAATAGGTTTTTTTAAATCTCTCTAGATAAAGGAAAGATTTAGTTACAAGCCCCTTATCCTAGATAAAACAGATGGTGGCAGATTTGATATTTATATAGAAAGTGGAATATTGTAATGCCACTCTTCACTGTAGACTCAATGGAGCATTATGATACCATAATTGAACATGTGATTGTCCAATTGATGATTGTGATGTCAGAACCCAGCATTGTAATGGAAATGTCAGCATTGGGATAGAACAATCGAATACTGTGAGATCTCAATATAATTTTCTGATACAAATATACAGCACTTTAATATTATTGTGGACTATTGTGATGTTAAAGTCAGCACCATTATATCACATTCATTATTGGAAAAATAGAACAGAGCACTGTCAAAGATGAATTGTAACACCAAAATGCTGTATTGTAATGGTACTACAACAATTGTGATACCACAATAGATCACTGTGGAGATGTCATAATGAAGAGTTATGATGTCATATTGAGCACTGTGAAATCATAGCATGCATTACATTGTCATATTGTGGTGCTGCGATGTTAGAGAATATGAAGATCCAGTGACTATTATGACCTCGTGAGACTTTCTTATGTTACCACATGAAAAACTCATATATCAAATGGATGATTATGTCACAATTGAGCACTGTGATTCCAGAATTAATTTTTTATTTAATTCTATTTATTTTGCTTATTTACTTTACATCCCACTCACTGATCCCTCCCAGTCACCACCTCACAAAACCTTTTCCTCATCCCCACTCTCCTTCTCCCCTGGGTGGGTGGGGGACCCCTAGGTATCCCCCACCCAATCCTGGCACTTCAAGTCTTTGCTAGGCTAAGCACTTCCTTTTCCACTGAGGCTAGACAAGATACCCCAGATAGTAGAACATATAGCAAGTACAAGTAACACCTTTTGGGATAGCCTCCACTTTAGTTTTTAGGAATCCATATGAAAACAAAGCTGTACATCGCATATATATATATATATATATATATATATATATATATATATATATGCAAGGAGGCCTAGGTATAGCCCATGTATGTTCTTTGGTTGGTGTTTCAGACTCTGAAAGCCTCAAAGGTCAAGGTGAGCTATATCTGTTGTTCTTCCTGTAGAGTTCCTATCTCCTTCAGGGCCTGCAAGACTGCCTCCTATTCTTCCATAAGAGTCCCCAAGCTCCACTTGCTGTTTGGTGTGGGTGTCTATATCTGTCTGAGTCTGCTGCTGGGTGGAGCCTTTCAGAGGACATCATGCTCCTATCTGTAAGCATAACACAGTATCATTAATAGTGTTAGGGATTGGTGTTTGCCCATGGATGGTTCTCAAGCTGGGATGGTCTTTCTTTGGGCATTCCCTCAGTCTCTACTCCATCCCCTGTACCTGGATTTCTTGTAGACAGGATAAATTTTGAATAGAAAATTTTGTGGGTGAGTTGGTGCCTCTAATCCTCTGTTAGGGTCCCTCTGACTACAGGAGGTGTCCTCTTCAGATTCCACATCCCCAGTGTAGTGAGTCACATCTAAGGTCACCTCTTTGATTCTTGGACACCTCCCATATCCCAGGTCTCATCCTAGAGATGTCCCCCACCTACTCACCCCCATTGGTTCCAGATTTCTACTCATTTTCATGACCATTTAGCCATCTCTCCTGTCCTTCCCTAATAATTTTTTCATACAGCACCGTGATGTAACATTAAAATATTGTGCTTGAAGAATGGAAAATTTTCATGTCACATTGCAGCTTTGTAACGATAAAATATTGTATTATAATGTTAAAATGGGGTGTAATAACACCAAAATGAAGCATTCCACTGTCACAATTGAAATAGTACATTGTGATGTGGCAATGGATATCATAATGATTTATTGTGATTTTACAATGGGGCTTGTGATATTAAATTATAATAATGTGGTTCCTCAATAGAGTATTTAGGTATCACAATGCCAAATTTTTGGCACATTGCTGTGATGATGAGAAAATAGAACATTATGATGGCTCAATGGTTCATTCAGATGTCACTGTGGATATTAGAATACCAGAATTCATACAGTGATTCTGCAAGCAGGCATTGTGATGCTTTGTAATGGCACAAATCTAAGAAGAAAGGAAAGCCAAGAAAGAGCTTAACAGAGTGGAGCTGCTGGGACAGGAGTCTTCCTTTCCAGCCTCCATTTACACCAGAGAGCCAGGCAGTTCAACGGCCTCTGTTCACAGCCTGACAGGAGAGAGTGATCTCCCAGCAGTGCTTTCATTTCTGAGTGCAAAGATGAGATCTCCACCTTCTCTCTGGAGGGGAACAGCTAGGAGTTCACAGGGCATAGGATCAGTGTAGCTGGTTGGACAGGAGTCTTCCCTTCTGGCTTCCATTTACAGCAGGGAACCAAGCAGCTCCACAGCCTTCTGTGCACAGACCCTGTCAGAAGAGAGTTGGTGAACCAAGAGTACAGAAACAGGCCCAAAGGAGGGACAAGTTCCAGCCAGAGACAGCAAGACCAACTAACACCAGAGATAACCAGATGGTGAAAGGCAATAACAAGAACCCTACCAACAGAAACAAAGGCGACTTCACAACACAGAGCACAGTTCTCCCACCACAGCAAGTCCCAGATATCCCAACACACTGGAAAAGCAAGAGTTGGATTTAGTCTCATCTCACGATGCTGATAGAGGACTTCAAGAAGGACATAAATAACTCCCTTAAAGAAATACAGGAGAACATGGGTCAAAAGGTAAAAGCCCTTAAAGAGGAAACACAAAAATTACTTAAAGAAATACAGGAGAGCATGGGTCAACAGGTAGAGGCCCTTAAAGAAGAAACACAAAAATCCCTTAAAGAATTACAGGAAAACACAAGCAAACAAGTAAAGGAATTGAACAAAACCATCCAGGATCTAAAAATGGAAGTAGAAACAATAAAGAAATCATGAAGTGAGACATCTCTGTAGATAGAAAATCTTGGAAAGAATTTGGGAGTCATAAATGCAAGCATCAACAACAGAATACAAGAGATAGAAGAAAGAGTCTCAGGTACTGAATATACCATAGAAAACATTGACTCGACAGTCAAAGAAAATGCAAAATGCAAAAAGCTCCTCAGACAAAACACCAAGGAAATCCAGGACCCAATGAGAAGACCAAACCCAAGGATCACGGGTATAGAAGAGAGTGAAGATTTCCAACTTAAAGGGCCAGTAAATATCTTTGACAAAATTATATAAGAAAACTTCCCTCACCTAAAGAAAGAGATACCCATGAGCATACAAGAAGCATACAGAACTCCAAATAGACTGGACCAGACCAGAAAGTCCTTCATGCACATAATAATCAAAATACCAAATGCACTAAACAAAAAAAGAATATTAAAAGCAGTAAGGAAAAAAGGTCAAATAACATATAAATGTAGACCTATCAAGTTACACCAGACTTCTCACCAGAGAGGATGAAAGCTAGAAGATCCTGGGCAGATGTCATACAGATCCTAAGAGAACACAAATGCCAGCCCAAACTACTATACCCAGCAAAACTCTCAATCAGCATAGATGGAAAAACCAAGGTATTCCATGATAAAACCATATTTACACAATATCTTTCCACAAATCCAGCTCTACTAATGATAATAAATGGAAAACACCAACAGAGGAGGGAAACTACACCCTAGAAAAAGCAAGAAAGTAGTCTTCTTCCAACAAACCCAAAAGAAAGTAAACACACAAAAGTAAAAATAACATCAAAAATAACAAAAAGCAACAATCACTATTCCTTGATATCTTTTATCATCAATGGACTCAATTCCCCAAAAAAACATAGACAAACAGAAATATTTTTCATGTAAATCTTCAATTTTATCAGAAAATAATTGTAATTCCTCTTCCAATCTATTTAGTAAAGTTTTAGTGTCTAACATTTTATCTGTATAATTTTCCATAAAATACTCAATCTTAACGTGTTTTTCTATTTACTTCTTCAATTTTATCAGAGATATTTTCCATGTAATTCTTCAGTTTTATCAGAAAATGTTTATAATTCCACTTTCAATCAACTTAGAAATATTTTTATGCCTACCATTGTATCTGTATAATTTTCCATGTAAGTCTTCAATTTTATCAGAAAATGTTTATAATTCTACTTTCAATCAACTTAGGAATATTTTTACACCTACCATTTTATCTGTAGAATTTTCCATGAAATAGTCAATTTTAACATATTTTTCTATATATTTCTTGAATTTCATCAGAAATATTTTCCTTGTAGATCTTCAATTTTATCAGAAAAATGTTTACAATTCCACTTTCAATCAACTTAGAAATATTTTTATGCTTACTATTTTATCTATAATTTTCCATAATAATCTTAAATTTTAATGTTATTTTATAATTTTCTACAATTTTATTAGAAATATTTTCCATGTAAATCTTCAATTCGATCATAAAATGTTTCTACTTCCTTTTTCAATTAATTTAGTGATGTTTTTATGTCTACCATTTTACTCTTTAATTTTCCATGAAAATTGTCAATCTTTGTTTTTAATACTTTTTTTTCTAAGTTTTTAAATTTACATTCCAAATCATTTCCCCTTTCCTGTTTCCTCCTTCCCTGAAAGTCCCATAAGCCCCCTTCCCTTCCTCTTTTCCCCATTCAACCCCCTCTCGCTTCTCTATCTCGGCATTCCCCTACATCCAGTCTTTCCAGGACCAGGGGTCTCTCCTTCCATCTTCTTGGAAATCTATTGATATGCCTATTGTGTCTAGGGTATTCCGAGATTCTGGGTTAATATCCCCTTATCAATGACAGCATACCATGTGTGTTCTTTTGTGATTGGGTTACCTCACTAAGGATGATATTTTCAAGTTCCGACCATTTGCCTAGGAATATCGTGAGTTCATTGTTTTTAATTGCAGAGTAGTATTCCATTGTGTAAATATACCACATCTTCTGAATCCATTCCTCTGTTGAGGGACATCTGGGTTCTTTCCAGCTTCTGGCTATTATAAATAAGGCTGCTATGAACATAGTGGAGCATGTGTCCTTACTGCATGCAGGTAAAGCCTCTGGGTATATGCCCAGGAGTGGTATAGCCGGATCCTCCAGGAGTGTCATGCCCAGTTTTGTGAGGAACCGCCAGACTGCTTTCCAGAATGGTTGTATCAGCTTGCACACTCCTATGGTCACTTGATCTTTGACAAAGGAGCTAAAACCATCCAGTGGAAAAAAAGATAGCCTTTTCAACAAATGGTGCTGGCTCAACCAGAGGTCAACATGCAGAAGAATGCAAATTGACCCATTCTCATCTCCTTGCCCTAAGCTCAATTCCAAGTGGATCAAGGACCTCCACATAAAACCAGACACACTGAAACTAATAGAAAGGAAACTAGGGAAGAGCCTTGAACATATGGCCACAGGGGAGAATTTCCTGAATAGAACTCCAATAGCTTATGCTCTAAGAACAAGAATTGACAAATGGGACCTCATAAAATTACAAAGTTTCTGCAAGGCAAAAGATACTGTCAAAAAGACAAAGTGGCAACCTACCAACTGGGAAATGATCGTTACCAAACCTACATCCAACAGAGGGCTAATATCCAATATATACAAAGAACTCAAGAAGTTAAACTCCAGAGAGGCAAGTAACCCTATTAAAAATTGGGGTACAGAGCTAAACAAAGAGTTCTCACCTGAAGAATATCTAATGGCTGAGAAGCACCTAAAGAGATGTTCATCATCCTTAGTCATTAGGGAAAGGCAAATCAAAACAACCCTGAGATTCCATCTCACACCAATCAGAATGGCTAAGATCAAAAACACAGGAGACAGCAGTTGTTGGTGAGGATGTGGAGAAAGAAAATTGTCAATCTTAATGTGTTTTTCTTTATACTTCTTCAATTTTTGTCAGAAACATTTTCCATGTAAATCTTTAATTTTATCATAAAATGTTTTTACTTCCTTTTTCAATAAAAAAACAAAAACAAAGAAAAAAGAAAGAGCTTGACAATAAAGGAGTTTATTTTGAATTAAACCCAATTAATGGCTCTCACCAGAGAAGGAAAGAAAGAAAACATCTCTTACAGGATGGGGTACAGAATGCAATAGGTCAGTCTTGGTTAGCTAGGTAGTATTAATGATTAAACTATGACAAGCAGGAATAATATCAGTGGCATCAATGTCAGAAAAATTGAAAATCAAATCTGGTAGCTATGAGGATAGGGTGATTCTCAAGAAAGAATGTAGTTCACAGGAGATTGTTATATCATTCTTTGAATAATAGTTAGAAGCAAACATGTGGTTGCCATAGAGCATTCATACATTCAAAACAGAGAGAGGTCACATTCGCCTTTAATTCCAGCACATGGGAAGTAGAGACAGGTGAGTCTCTGAGTTTGAAGCCGACCTGGTCAACAAATGAGTTCAGGACAGCCAGGGATACACAGAAAAAAACATGTCTTGAAAAAACTCAAAACCCAAAAGCAAAACAAAAAGCAGACAAAACCTTGCTTATCTTTTCTAATAGTATAATTTCAGGGACAAAAGAAGGACACATTGCTATCTGCCAAATTCAATTCTCATAGGCATAGTAGTGCTGTATTGGCACTACCCATGGACTTCTCTATGGGAGCCCTGAGTTTTTCAAAACTTTCTACTAACCCCAAACTTTACATTCTGGTCCAACACATACTGCTATTGAATCCCTGCCCCCAAAACTCCACCATTTAAGAATGCCTACACTAAGACTGCTTGACGAGCAGGTGGGTACAGAAAAAGTTGCCTACAGAGGTGAGGCTTACTACAATGCTCTGTGCTCCAAGATGTGAAGTTTCACCGCATATCATGCCCAGACTTTGTTCCCAGCTAGACTTGGACTGAAGGCAGGGTGTTGCAGTTGGTACCTGGTTTAAACAGGCCATAGGTTGAGGGCTCCATACTGCCTTCTCAGACCCTCCATGATTAGTTTCAGCTTAACAGTCTAGTAACAGATACAGCCACAACACAAGACACATACTCAAAGTGACAACAGAAAACAATAACAACAGAAGCCAAAAACAGCAGAGAACATGAAACAATAACATTTAACAAATGGAGTCCTCTGCTTCAGAGATCCAACATTGCCTTTTGTACAAGCCAGATACTTTGGAAGCATCCGACTGGGCCACTCTAAGACATTCTTGTACTTCAAGTCTATGCTGCTCCTTTCCAAACCCACAGTTTGGCTCCCATTCTGTGGTGTTCTATTGAAAGCCAAAATGTCAGGCCTATCCTAGGGTGAAACTCCTTGCTTTGCACACAAATCCAGAAAAATATGGACAGGATTCATTTCACTTAATGTTTAAAATAGGGAAGATGGTTCAGTGGCTGCCTATGGGTTTTAGATCTAGAGTAAGTTGGGGAAAGGTATGAAAATATTTGAAATCCACTGTTCAAAGTTTTCAAAGAACTAATAGAAATAAACAAATAATTTCTTAATACTGGGTCAAAACAGTGAGTTTAAAGTTACAGGAAAATTCTGTGAAAAAGAACCTATAACCCATAAAAAGATTAACATCATTAAATAGAGATCTTATGCTTTGTAGAATAAAAATATTTAGAATTTCCTCAAAGTAAAATATGATTCTATGAAGATAAATGAAAAACTGCCAATTCCTTTCACATGTATCTATATTAAAATATCAAGTCTATCCATTCCAGACAGTTCTCAGATACAGAGATATCCCCATGGATCATCAAAAAGAGTCCATGATAGCTCTAACCCCAGAGCCCAGGAAACCATTAGAGGGGTTTCAGGACATAAAAACATTTGAAAATGATTCTTTCATACAATAACTAAAAGTAAATTCAAACATGAAGGGTTCAAGGAGACTTCCATCAAGTTTTCAAAATCCACTGACAACAAAAAGTGTAAGGCAGGTTCAGAGTTCCTATAATGAGTCCTTGAGAGGAAATTGTACTGGGGATACTTTTTGGTGAGGAAAATCACATGAGTAGTATGGCTGTGAATCAGGACTGAGGTAACATGTATTATACATGCAAATCTGATGTTACAGAATATCCTCTTGAGTGGAAGATCATCTGAATAATGCTATTAGATATTGGATGTGTATCTGAAATCCATGGCTCCAGATACATATATAGGAGTAGATGGCCTTGTCTGGAATCAATGGGAGGGGTTACCTATGGTTCTGAGGAGATTTGATGCCCCAGCATATGGGAATGCTAGAGCAGTTGGGAAGGAGTGGGTAAGCAGGTGTGGGAGCATACTCCTAGAGGCAATGGGGAGGGTGGAGAAGGTGGATGTGGGAGGAGTTTTGGGCTTGGTATCCTGGAAGTGCGACATCATTTGAGATGTAGATGAATGGAATGATTAATAAAAATTATCAGCATATAGAACAAGTGATCTTTTAATTGTCTAAAGCCTCAAGTCAATCTGTAGTTCCTGACAGGAAGATTGTATTAACTCTGTACTATATGTGCAATCCACTAATATTTTTCTCTCTAGGGAAATAATCAGCAAATCGAATCATCCATCCCCAAATCACATCTGTTTTGTACTGTAAAACTACAAATACCTCAGACCATCAACACATCCGTGGAAAGACTGCTGTTTTTAGTTTTTTACTAATTATAAAATAATATTGCTCATGAATATTATTGCCTGTTCCTTTTGTTTCCAATATACATCCTTCAAACCTAAATCCATATTTAGATTTCAACATAGAAGGGGATTTATGGTATCCATTGACAGTGGTATACTCTGAAAAACCTTTCCTCTCTCCCGTTGCTCTCTCCATCTCCTTTCACAGACCCATACATTCAAAAGCAGGGCAGCTGAGTGAGCTTAAATGGTTTTATAGCCCACAGTCATAACTTGAATCCAAGGGTGTTTTGTTGGTGTATGTGAAATCAGTTAGTTTCCTTTTTTCATCATTTGCCTTCCTCTTGCTTTCTCACTATACTTTACCAACCAAAGGAATGTAGACTACTACTCATGGACTAGGAATTTCTTGACAGGAAATGTGTTTCATTTTCTGTGCCCTGAGTTCCCACAGAACAGAAAACAACTACTTGCTTGCTGTATACTTTACATGGGGATACGCATCATGATGGAAGCAACAATGTTGTTTGTCTGCTAACTTGAATAATCATATAAAGAAAACATATGCTGTGTGGTTTCACTACCTTCTTTTTATTTCCAGCACATGGAAAAACTTTAAATGGTCACCACCATTATAGTACAATGTCCCACCAAGTTCAATTAAATACCTATACCACATTTATATTAGATAAATAACAAAATATCATGTTTCCTAGGCAACATTGAAGGTACTTCAGAAGCCCAAGATTAACAATTAGGTGTGAATTTTTAATAGGCCTTAACAAAACTGAATACATACACTTAAACATGAATCGGTAACGTATGATTACTTTTAAAATGCTCAATATGACTCTTTAGAAATTGAAATTTGAAAATCATGTTTAATCATATAAAATATTACCTAAACACCAAATTCTCACTACTTCTCTTTGTGATATGTGTATATAGCTCAATATCACAGATATAAAATAAGTCCTTGGCTTTCTTCAGACTACAGTGTCTATCAACAGATGAGGAAAAGTGGGCTATCTTCTTAAATACTATGGATAAGTATAGTTTTATTTAACAACTATAGAAAACCATATCCATATTAAAAATAACTTCAAAGATAGAATGTGTCTATCAATTCACTAAATACACATCTCCCTGAATTAAAGGAGTTGTAGTTTCTTCTGACATCAATCTCACACATTTGGGGTCTTATTTGCTAATTCCATGTGGTATTTTTGGGCTTCACCTGGCTTCTAGTCAACAGACTGGTTTAACAAACATCTGATTTAAATAACCTTTTCTGATATGTTCATCCCACGGTTCACCCCATGGTTCATCCCATGATAAAATTAAATTTCATTGTACCAAATATTACTCATGTAAATGATTATGCTAATATTTTTCCTTTAGCTTTGCCTCTTAATGTAACAGAGGCAGAAGAATGGCTGATTCCGAAGTCATGGTGGTTAGTTCAAATGTCTCAAGTGTTTCCACCAAACTTCCTGTCTTATAACAATGATAAAAATCATCAGTCATCCAACACTGGGGACAAAACAATGCCAAGGGTTTTTCAGATGATATTCTTGCCTATTCACTTCAAATAATAAAAGGAGAACCTCCTCATTTATGCTCTAAACTACACTCTCAATAAAATTATAAAAGTTCTAATAATCTGATTTTTGTGTGTAGCAGGTGCTAATCCATTTGCATAATGCACTCCTACAATGAATGCTGTCATCAAATGGCTGTATTGTGTTCAGAAACTTTGTCATCTCTTTAGTTTTATATTCATTCCTTAAAAGGCCCTTCTTTAAGGCACACTGACTAATGTCTTCTCTAGGTCAACCTCTAATCAGATCAAAATGTTAAAAGAGTTCCATTGCATAAATCTCTAAAACAATTTGCAATGATCTCTGGAAGGGTCCTAATGGGCCAACCCCTTCATCATTCCTCTTGTAGTCACTGAAATAGAGGAACACATATGAAGAAATAAAACTGTCAATCACCAAATGGGGAGATGACAAGAACAGATAACATTCAAAATAAACACAAGCTGTCATCAGGCATTTTGGATGGCTTCAAAGTACATAATCATCAGGTAAATCAAAGACTGAAACATTTAAGAAGTGAAAGGTTTTAGTATTTTGAACAGAACAATACTGGTTCAAGATATACAGATACATCTCTAGAAAACAATGATGAACAAAAACGACATCTGTGGATCTCTAAATGCTTTCTAAATCACATCTTTTCCATTAAAAATATAAGAATACATAATACTTCAGCAACTCTGTTAAAATGGAAGGTGAAAGTGTTGGCAAATTAATGTGTCTTTAAACCACTGATATTTCAAAAAACTCTCAAATTTGTCTGGTATTTAACTTATTAGTGAAGGAAAAAGGCATAGAATTGGCATAATTATTGCAGTAATTTCCATTTCAAATCTCAATACATGAATCCTAGAGCTACAGAAAGACCTCCATGGAATAAAATGAATCTCACTTCCTTCACAAACAACCATCAATCGTCACTTTTATTCAACAGAGTCCAAGTTATTCTACCAATTTCTGTGTTACTATCTTCTAATCCTATAGGTGTTAATCTATTTAAAGAAACCCAATGGGCAGTTTTAATATCACTGTCTTTCTAGACATATATGAATCAATTTGCAAATACTTCAAAACTATAATCAAATACCAGAAATTTAGCAATGTTATTAAAATCTACAAAATTAATAAAAAATTAAAAATGTGACTCATCTGAATTCAGCATTAATAAAAGAATTACCAGCCACAGGGCTCCATACCAAAATATGACCAGGAGAGAACAAGTCTCCAAGGAGTGCAGACATGCCCGTGAGTACAGGTAGGACCACCACTGCTGCTCAGAGAAACCTGCCCAGGAGCCTCAGGACACAAGAACCAAGGAGCTGCCTGGGACAGCAGTCTTCTGATTTCTGTCTGAGCCCATCACCTGGACCAAGGGGCTCCATACCCAGGTGATGTCTGGAGAGAGGAAACCTCCTAGGAATGGCTGAACACCTGTGAGCACAGGTAATACCACCACTTCTCTTCAAGTTCCTGGCCAAAGAAGGACCATCCCAGAGCCATCAGGACACAGGAACAAAGGATCAGCTGGAGACAGGATCCTTCTGGTTTCAGTCTGAACCCTAGAGCTGACCCTGTACCACAGTTCTCCATACCCAAATTTCTCCCAGAGAGAACTGGTCTCCCAGGAGTACTGACACACAGACTTGCAAGACAGACAAGCCACAGTCAGAGACTGCAAGACCAGCTAATACCAGAGATGGTCAGATGGTGAAAGGAAAGTGTAAAAACCCTACCAAGAGAAACTAAGGCTACTTGGCATCATCAGAAACCAGTTCTCCCACAACAGCAAAACCTGTTTACCACAACACACCAGAAAAGCAAGACACTGATTTAAAATCACTTTTCATGACAATGATAAAAGACTTTAAGAAGGACATAAATAACTCCCTTAAAGAAATACAAGAGAACACAGGGAAACAGGTAGAAGAACTTAAAGAGGAAACACAAAAATCCCTTAAAGAATTACAGGAAAACACAGCCAAACAGGTGAAGGAAATAAACAAATCCATCCAGGATCTAAAAATAGAAATAAAAACAGTAAAGAAACCACAAAAGGAGACAATGCTGGAGATAGAAAACCTAGGAAAGAAATCAGGAGTCACAGATGCAAGCATCACCAACAGAATTCAAGAGATAGAAGACAGGATCTCAGGTGCAGAATATATCATAAAAAAACATTGACACAACAGTCAGAAAAATGTAAAATGGAAAAAGCTCCTATCCAAAACATCCAGGAAATCCAGAACAAAATGAGAAGACCATATCTAAAGATAATAGGTATAGAAGAAAGTGAAGAGTCCCAACTTAAATGGCCAGTAAATAGCTTCAACAAAATTCTAGAAGAAAACTTCCCTAACCTAAAGAACGAGATGACCATGAACATACAAGAAATCTACAGAACTCCAAATAGATTGAACTAGAAAATAAATTCCTCCGGTCACATAACAATCAGAACACAAAATGCACTAAACAAAGAAAGAATATTAAAAGCAGTAAGGGAAAAATCAAGTAACATATAAAGGCAAACCTATCAGAATTACAACAGACTTCTCATCAGAGAAAGCTAGAAGATCCTGGGCAGATCTCATACAGACCCAAGGGAACACAAATGCTAGCCCAGACTACTATACCCAGCAAAATTCTCAATCACAATAAGTGGAAAAACCAACATGTTATAAGTACATATGCTCCACAATGTTCATAACAGCCTTATTTATAATAGCCAGAAGCTGGAAAGAACCCAGATGTCCTTCAACAGAGCAGAGCAAATAGTTGAGAATAGTCTGCATTTTCAGTACATACTCAAACTCAAGGATATCAATCATTAAAAAGCCATCAAGTGAGTTAAAACAAAATATAGAAGAATTTTAATATAGCCCATGTAACTCATTTTAAAAACTACACATTAATTCCTCATAAAAACTGCAAGTTTCATTAAAACACTAATATTTTTAGTCTTTTTAAGATACAGTGGAAATTAATGATGATACAAGTTCATATCATAAAAGCATTCTACGTGTACATAGGAAGTTCACATGCTGACCTATTATTCCTATGGTTTTCTTATTTCTTTCTGTTCCTGGTCTTTCTTCAGTCCCTCCTTTGCCTCTTTTCTTCCCTCCTCTGTTCTTGTTTATAGCCTCCCCTTCTTCCCCATTCTCTCCTCTGCTCTGTCTTCCAGAAAACTTTCTCTTATACTAAGTGAATATTATGAGCAAAAATTCTATTACTTGAGCTATAATATCTATGCATATAGAATTCTAGAATGGTAACATTCACATTATCATATGGAAAGCAAAAACTTCACATTGGGTTTACCTCTTACATTCATTTAAATGTAAATGAATTATTAAGTATTTGGTTTGACTTATAGACATTAATTTTATAAATTGTGTCTCAGAATGGCTTCCATTTTAGAAATATCATAACCATTAATCTTGGGGTTTTTTTTGCCTTTAGTAATTATAGGAGGATAGTTATAATTGCTATTGCATTGTCTTGCTTGAAAAATTGTGACAGTTTGCATGAAAGTGTCTTTTTGTGAAAATATATAAATAGTATAAGTACAAAAGAATATCTTATTGTGAAAAGACATTCGTTTTTCTATGGTGTATATGTCTATTTTTGTTAATAAAACAGAATGATTTAATATGATATATATAAGAAAATATCTTCCTGAGCGAGGTAACCCAAGGGCAAAAGAACACACTAGGTATGCACTAACTGATAAGTGGATATTAGCCCAGAAGCTTGGAATACCCAAGATACAATTCACAGACCAAATGAAGCTCAAGAAGAAGGAAGACCAAAGTATGAATACTTTGGTCCTTCTTAGAAGGGGTGACAAAATCCATGGGAGGAGATACAGAGACAAAGTATGGAGCAGAGACTGAAGGAAAGACCATCGAGAGACTGCCCCACCTGGGAATCCTTCTCATATACAGTCACCAAACCCAGACACTATTGTGGATGCTAACAAGCACTTGCTGAAAGGAGCCTGATATAGTTTTTTTCCTAAAAGGCTTTTCAGTACCTGACAAATACAGAGGTGATGCCCTCAGCCAACCATTGGACTGAGCACAAGGTCCACAGTGGAGGAGCTAGAGAAAGGATTGAAGGAGCTGAAGGAGCTTGCGGCCCTATAGGAGGATCAACAATATGAAACAAGCAGTACACCCAGAGCTCCCAGGGACTAAAGCACCAACCAAAGAGTACACATGGAAGAGCCCATGGCTCCAGTTGCATATGTAGCAGAGGATGGCCTTGATGGAAAGCCAATCAAAGAGAGAAGAGACCCTTGGTCCTGAAAAGGCTCTATGCCCCAGTATAGGGGAAGGCCAGGACAGGTGAGCAGGTGAGGGTAGGTTGGTGAGCAGGAGGAGGGGACATAGGATAGGGTGTTTTGGAGGGGAACCAGGAAACAGGATAACATTTGAAATGTAAATAAAGAAAATATCTATTACAAAAGGCTTAGCTAGTTTTGTACATACATAGCTCCAATAAAAGACATTTCTATTTAACTGCTAAAAATAAATAAAACAAATACCAATTCCAATTCACAAAACACTCCTCTTAAATCAGGAGCAGCTAGAACAAGTAATCCAAATCACCTTAAAACCATGTGTGTGATTTCATAGTTACTATAGTCATAGGCATTATTTTTTACAAAATAACCAAACTCTGAAAATTGCCCCCAAAATATATTAACTTTTTCTTCAATGTTCCTGTTGCAGATAAAGCCATGAAATATTTCACTACTATTTGTTAAATTCTGGGTAGAGCAAGAGAGGTTCACAGTATCAACTATATAAATACCATATGAATGAAATCTTCTTTCCTTGAAAGAAGATACTAGGTGAACAGGAAAACAAACCTGAAAAAGAGATGGATTTCTACAAGAGAAGAAAGCCTCAATTGGAATAAAGATTACACTGATGTACATCCAAACTTACTTGAGGGAAATGAAAACTGAATTCCAAAAATGAATGATTTTTTAAAACTACTTACTTTGTATAATACACTGGTTTAACTTCAGAATAAATCTCTTTGTGGAAGACCAAATAATTAAAATTAGGAACAACTGCAATAATCATCATATTTCCATCACTGGTTCAACTCAATTATACTTTGTATTTGCAGGGAAAATAAAGAAAACAGTGCACAAGAACAGGAGTCTGCAGGAGCCAGAATATAAGAGTCCAAGATAACATCAAGATAGAAGTGTCTACCTGTATTAGTTAGGGTTTTACTACTGTGGACACCATGACCAATGCAAGTTTTATAAAAGACTACATTTAATTGAGGCTGGCTTACAGATTCAGAGGTTCAGTCCATTGTCATCAAGGCAGAAACATGGCAGTATCCAGGCAGGCATGGTGCAGAGGAGCTGAGGGTTCTACATCTTTATCCAAAGGAAGCCAGGAACAAACTAGCATCCTCAGGCATCCAGGAGGAAGATCACTAAGCCCAGCCACACAGTGATATACTTCCTTCAACAAGGCCACAACTTCTAATAGTGCCACTCCCTGGGACAAACATATACAAACGACCACACTACTATAGTAAAAGCATGGGGCTCATGGATGTCAAAATATCCATCATTTATATATACAGCTTGTTTCTTTGGGAGCACATTCATTTGTAATATTGATAATGAGTGAAATAATCACTCTAATCAGATATATTGACAAACCTCTCATAATCTATGGAGAACTCTAGAAAATTTTCTTCTCCAAAATCGACCATATAATTGGTCACAAAACAGACCTCAACAGATATAAAAAGATCAAACTAATCCCATGCCTCCTCTCTTGAAAATTTTCTTCTCATCAAAAAAGACACAGAAGGACACTACACACTGATCAAAGAAAAAATCCACCAAGAAGAACTCTCAATTCTGAATATCTATGCTCCAAACACAAGGGCACCCTCATTAGTAAAAGAAACTTTACTAAAACTCAAAGCACACATCGTACCTCACACAATAAGAGTGGGTGACTTCAACACCCCACTCTCTGAAATGGATCGTTCAGGAAAGCAGAAACTAAACAGGGACACAGTGAAACTAATTGAAGCCTTGGACCAAATGGAACTAACAGATATATATAGAACATTTCATCCTAAAACAAAAGAATATACCTTCTTCTCAGCACCTCATGGTACCTTCTCCAAAATCGACCATTTAATTGGTCACAAATCAGACCTCAACAGATATAAGAAGATCGAACTAATCCCATGCCTCCTCTCAGATCACTATGGAGTAAGGGTGGTGTTCAATAACAACAAAAACAAAAGAAAGTCCAAATACATGTGGAAGCTGAACAATGCTCTACTCAATGATAGCTTGATCAAGGAGGAAATAAAGAAAGAAATCAAAAAGTTTTTAAAATATAATGAAAATGAAGGCACAACATACCGCAATTTATGGGACACAATGAATGCGGTGCTAAGAGGAAACTTCATAGCCATGAGTGCCTCCAAAAGAAATGGGAGAGAGCATACACTAGCAGCTTAATGGCACACCTTAACGCCCTGGAACAAAAAGAAGCAAATGCACCTAAGAGGAGTAGAAGGCAGGAAATCATGAAACTCAGGGCTGAAATCAATCAAGTAGAAACAAATAAAACCATACAAAGAATCAACAAAACGAGGAGTTGGTTCTTTGAGAAAATCAACAAGATAGATAAGCCCTTAGCCACACTAGCCAGAGGGCACAGAGACAGTATCCAAATTAACAAAATCAGAAATGAAAAGGGAGAGATAACAACAGAAACTGAGGAAATTCAAAAAATTATCAGATCCTACTACAAAAGGCTGTATTCAACACAACTAGAAAATCTGGAGGAAATGGACAATTTCCTAGACAGATACCAAATACCAAAATTAAATGAGGATAAAATAGACCATCTAAACCATCCTATAACCCATGAAGAAATAGTAGTGGTCATTGGAAGTCTTCCAACCAAAAAAAGCACAGGTCCAGATGGTTTTAGTGCAGAATTCTATCAGTCCTTCAAAGAAGACCTAACACCAATACTCTTCAAACTATTCCACAAAATAGAAACAGAAGGAACACTAACTAACTGGTTCTATGAAGGCACAATTCTGCTGATACCAAAATCAACCAAAGATCCGACAAAGAAAGAGACTCTCAGGCCAATCTCTCTTATGAATATCGATGCAAAAATACCCAATAAAATTCTTGCCAACCGAATCTAAGCACACATCAAAACGATCATTCACTACGATCAAGTAGGCTTCATCACAGTAATGCAGGGATGGTTCAATATAAGGAAGTTCATCAATGTAATCCACTACATAAACAATCTCAAAGAAAAAAACACATGGTAATTTCATTAGATGCTGAGAAACCATTTGACAAAATTCAAAATCCTTTATCCACTTGGAATTGAGCTTAGTGCAAGGAGACAAAAATGGGTCAATTTGCATTCTTCTGCATGTTGTCCTCCAGTTGAGCCAGCACCATTTGTTGAAAAGGCTATCTTTTTCCACTATATGGTTTTAGCTCCTTTGTCAAATATCAAGTGACCATAGGAGTGTGGATTCATTACTGGGTCTTCAATTCTGTTCCATTGATCTACATGCCTGTCACTATACAAATACCATGCAGTTTTTAACACTATTGCTCTGTACTACAGCTTGAAGTCTGGTATAGTGATTCCCCCAGAAGTACTTATATTCTTGAGAATAGTTTTAGCTATCCTGGGTTTTCTGTTATTCCAGTTGAATTTTTGAATTGCTCATTCTAACTCTATGAAGAATTGAGTTGGGATTTTGATGGAGATTGGATTGAATCTGTATATTGCTTTTGGCAAGATGGTCATTTTTACTATATTAATCCTGACAATCCATGAGAATGGAAGATTTTTCCATCTTCTGAGGTCTTCTTCAATTTCTTTCTTCAGAGACTTGAAGTTCTTGTCATACAGATCTTTCACTTGTTTGGTTAGAGTCACACCAAGATACTTTATATTGTTTGTGGCTTTCGTGAAGGGTATCATTTCCCTGAGACTCCCGGAGGATCCGGCTATACCATTCCTGGGCATATACCCAGAGGCTTTACCTGCATGCAATAAAGACACATGCTCCACTATGTTCATAGCAGCCTTATTTATAATAGCCAGAAGCTAGAAAGAACCCAGATGTCCCTCAACGGAGGAATGGATTCAGAAGATGTGGTGTATTTACACAATGGAATACTACTCTGCAATTAAAAACAATGAATTCACGAAATTCCTAGGCAAATGGTCAGAACTTGAAAATATCATCCTTAGTGAGGTAACCCAATCACAAAAGAACACACTAGGTATGCAGTCACTGATAAGGGGGTATTAACCCAGAATCTCGGAATACCCTAGACACAATTTGCATATCAATAGATTTCTAAGAAGATGGAAGGAGAGACACCTGGTCCTGAAAAGAACTGGATGTAGGGGAACGCCAAGACAGAGAAGCGAGGGGGTGATGACTGGGGAAAAGAGGGAGGGAAGGTGGCTTATGGGACTTTCGGGGAGGGAGGAAACGGGAAAGGGGAAATGATTTAGAATGTAAATAAAAAAACTTCGAAAATGAAAAAAAATTCAAAATCCTTTCATGTTAACGGTCTTGGCAAGATCAGCAATTCAAGGCCCATATTTAAACATAATAAAAGCAATTTACAGCAATCTGGTAGCCAACATCAATCTAAATGGAGAGAAACTTGAAGCAATCCCACTAAAATCAGGGACTAGACAAGGCTGCCCTCTCTCTCCATATCTTTTCAATATAGTACTTGAAGTTCTAGCTAGATCAATTAGACAACAAAAGGAGGCCAAAGGGACACAAATTGGAAAGGAAGAAGTTAAACTATCACTATTTGCACACAATATGATAGTATACCTAAGCGACCCAAAGAACTTCACCAGAGAACACCTACAGCTGATAAACAACTTCAGCAAAGTGGCCGGATATAAAATCAACTCATGCAAATCAGTAGCCTTTCTATACTCAAAGGATAAGTGGGCTGAGAAAGAAGTAAGAGAAATGATACCCTTCACGATAGCCACAAACAATATAAAGTATCTTGGTGTGACTCTAAGCAAACAAGTGAAAGATCTGTATGACAAGAACTTCAAGTCTCTGAAGAAAGAAATTGAAGAAGACCTCAGAAGATGGAAAAATCTTTCATGCTCATGGATTGGCAGGATTAATATAGTAAAAATGACCATCTTGCCAAAAGCAATATACAGATTCAATCCAATCCCCATCAAAATCCCAACTCAATTCTTCATAGGGTTAGAAAGAGCAATTCAAAAATTCATCTGGAATAACAGAAAACCCAGGATAGCTAAAACTATTTTCAAGAGTAAAAGGACTTCTGGGGAATCACTATCCTGGACCTCAAGCTGTAGTACAGAGCAATAGTGTTAAAAACTGCATGGTATTTGTATAGTGACAGGCTTATAGATCAATGGAACAGAATTGAAGACCCAGAAATGAATCCACACTCCTATGCTCACTTGATCTTTGACAAAGGAGCTAAAACCATCCAGTGGAAAAAAAGATAGTCTTTTCAACAAATGGTGCTGGTTCAACTGGAGGTCAACATGCAGAAGAATGCAAATTGATCCATTGTTATCTCTTTGCACTAAGCTCAATTCCAAGTGGATTAAGGACCTCCACATCAAACCATACACACTGAAACTAATAGAAAGGAAAGTAGGGAAGAACCTTGAGCATATGGGCACAGGAGAAAATTTCCTGAACAGAACACCAATAGCTTATGTTCTAAGATCAAGAATTGACAAATGGGACCTCATAAAATTACACTGTTTTTGTAAGGCAAAGGACACTGTCAAAAGGACAAAGCGGCATCCAACAAACTGGGAAAAGATCTTTACCAACCCCACATCCAACAGAGGGCTAATATCCAATATATACAAAGAACTCAAGAAGTTAGACTCCAAAGAGCCAAATAACCCTATTTAAAAAATGGGGTACAGAGCTAAACAAAGAGTTCTCACCTGAAGAATATCGAATGGCTGAGAAGCACCTAAAGAAATGTTCAACATTCTTAGTCATTAGGGAAATGCAAATCAAAACAACTCTGAGATTTCACCTCACACCAATCACAATGGCTAAGATCAAAAACACAGGAGACAGCAGTTGTTAGCGAGGATGTGGAGAAAGAGGAACACTCCTCCACTGCTGGTGGGATTGCAAGCTGGTAAAACCACTCTGGAAAGCAGTCTGGCGTTTCCTCAGAAAACTGGGCATGACACTCCCGGAGGATCCTGCTATACCACTCCTGGGCATATACCCAGAGGCTTTACCTACATGCAATAAGGACACATGCTCCACTATGTTCATAGAAGCCTTATTTATAATAGCCAGAAGCTAGAAGGACCCCAGATGTCCCTCAATGGAGGAATGGATTCAGAAGATGTGGTATATTTACACAATGGCATACTACTCTGCATTTCAAAACAATGAATTCACAAAATTCTTAGGAAAATGGTCAGAACTTGAAAATATCATCCTTAGTGAGGTAACCCAATCACAAAAGAACAAAAATGGTATGCAGTCACTGATAAGGGGATATTAACCCAGAACCTCGGAACACCCAAGACACAATTCACATATCAATAGATTTCCAAGAAGATTGAAGGAGACACCCCTGGTCCTGGAAAGACTGGATGTAGGGAAATACCAGGACAGAGAAGCAAGAGGGGGTTGAATGGGGAACAGGGGGAGGGAAGAGGGCTTATGGGACTTTCAGGGAGGGAGGAATCAGGGAAGGGGTAATCATTTGCAATGTAAAAAAATATAGAAAATAAAAAAATTAAAAAATAAAATAAGATAAAAAGGCAATACAATTGTTGAGTGCAGTATTGATTTGCATTACTTAAGTATTAACTAACATCTTAATTTGTAAGTTATTTTATATAAGGTTAGGGAATAGGCCTGTCTCTTGGGCTAAGACTGGACTGGCCAGTCTGCTTGTGTCTTGCTGGTAGTAGCACGAATTATGTTTTGAAATATTTCATGCTATAGGTGTCAAACCAAGGTGGAGCACTAGAATCCACTAGATATGTAACATTCTTAGCCTATAAAATAGGAATTTATTCTGGGCGATCAGTGAAGGGTCGAGTCACATAATGACTCAAGCCTGTGAACCTTGAAACAAAGAAAGAGGACTCTGCGGTCCCCTGCTGTGAAAAGAGACAAGGTGACTGCTTTGAGTCAGAGAGCTGGAGAACAGAAGCTGCCTACTTCTTGGGGTAGATATTGATTAAACTATGAATTTATAAAATTAGGATTGTTTACTTTTAGGATAGATTTATATACAGATTTTGTCCGAATCACATGGGGAATTTTGCCCACAGTTTGGATCTAGAGTAGGGAAAATTACTGACCCCATTTAGACAGCAGTGATTATTGCCTGCTATGAAAAAGTATTAATTCATAGAAGTCTGTGGCTCTAGTCAGAGAGCAGAACTGTTAGAGGATATAACAGGTGTTAATAAAATAGAAGTCTGTAGCTCCGGGAAGAGAGTGTACCAGGATAGATGGTATAATACAGTCTACAGGAAATTCATATTCTTTGAATGTTGGCTCCATGGAAATTTTGGGTTAAAATCCTGATTTGACAGGCTGCCTGCTTCTTATTAGCAGAATAAAAATGTGATTAAATTGTTTTTATAGTTAGAAGGAGAGAATACAGATTCAAAATGAGTAGAATTGTGAGATTTTTGGTTGTTTTATTATTTCTCTAGAAGAGATGGCAGGATAGACACTTTTCTGGTTGTTGACTGAAGGATATGCTGATTTGAGAGAAAGATTTTGTCTTTGCATTTTAAAATAGGTGAGCAGAATGCATTCCACCATCTTTGCTCCAGCAACAGGGCAACTCTTACTCCAGACACAGGGACAATTAAGCATAATATCGCTTGGGTCTCAGCCAGCTTGTGTGCTTCCTGCTCCCAAGAGCTGGGCATGTCTGCAGCCACCTACATACCAGCTTTGCTGTGGGATATCTGCCCTGCAGAGGGACCCCTGCTCTGGGAGAGAGGACACCCACACAGGGCGGGAGCATACCAGCCTCCCCTTGGCGACCTCTGCTCTGGGGATCGACTGCACTGAGCATACAGGTACCCAGAGACAACCCAATATAACATTGCTTGGGTCACAGTCTGTTGGGCTGCCATATGCACCCAAGAGCTGGGCAGCTCTGCGGCCCTCTGAGCGCCAACTCTGCTGTGGGCCATCTGCCCAGTAGAGTGATTTGCGCCGAGAGAGTGCAGAATGCACTCCGCCATCGTTGCTCCGTCCACAGGGCAACTCGGACTCCAGACACAGGTACAATCAAGCATAATATTGCTTGGGTCTCAGCCAGCTTGTGTGCTCCCTGCTCCCAAGAGCTGGGAAGATCTGCGGTCACCTACATGCCAGCTCTGCTGTGGGACATCTGCCCTACAGAGGGACCCTCCGGGTCAGGGAGAGAGTGCACCCGCACAAGGAGGGAGCACACCGGCCTCCCCTTGGTGACCTCTGCTCCAGGAATCCACTACACTGAGCCTTTGGATGTGCAGGGATTCCCCGATATAGCACCACTTGGAGCAAGGCACATCAGGGCTCCAAAGTCACTCAGGAGCAGGGCAGACACTCAGCAATCAGTGCCAGGGGAATCCCGGTAATACGGGGGGGGGGGGTAGAAATAGCCTTGCAGGCTCACAGGAGGTCCAACCAACAGCCAGTGACAGCAGGACCAACTAACACCAGAGGTAACCAGATGTAAAAAGGCAAACGTAGGAACGTTACTAACAGAAATCAAGGCAATATGGGACATCCAAACCCAACTCTCCAACAGCAGCAAGTCCTGGATACCCCATCACACCAGAAAGGCAAGATCTGGATTTAAAATCACTTCTCATGATGCCATTAGAGAATTTTAAGAAGGACACAAATAAGTCTCATAAAGAAATCCAGGAGAACATGAATCAACGGGTAGAAGCCCTTACAAAGGAAAGACAAAAATCGCTTAGAGAAATGCAGGAGAATATGGGTCAACTGATGGAAGCCCATAAGGAGGGAACAGAAAAATCACTTAAAGAAATGAATCAACGGGTATATGCCCTTTCAAAGGAATCACAAAAATAGCATAAAGAAATGCAGAAGAATATGGGTCAACAGATGGAGGCCCATAGGGAGGCAACAAAAAAATTGCTTAAAGAAATGAATCAACGGATAGATGCCCTTACAAAGGAAACACGAGAATTGCTTAAAGAAATGCAGGAGAATATGGATCAACAGATGGAAGCCCATGAGGAGGAAGTAAAAAATTGCTTAGAGAATTACAGGAGAACTTGGGTGAACAGGCAGAAATCCTGAAAGAGGAAATGTAAAAATATCTTAAAGAAATACAGGAAAATACAAACAAGCAATTGAAGGGTCTCAGCAAATCCATCCAGGATCTAAAAAAGGAAGTAGAAACAACTAAGAAATCACAAAGGGAGACAACTTTGGAGATAGAAAACCTTGGGAAGAAATCAGGAGTCATAGATGCAAACATCAACAATAGAATACAAGAGATGGAAGAAAGAATCTCAGGTGCTGAAGATACCATACAAAGCATTGACTCAACAGTCAAAGAAAATGCAAAATGCAAAAAACGTGTAACCCAAAACATCCAGGAAATCCAGGACACAATGAGAAGACCAAACCTAAGGATTATAGGTATAGATGAGAGTGAAGATTTGCAACTTCAAGGGCCAGTAAATATCTTCAACAAAATTATGGAGAAAAACTTCCCTAAACTAAAGAGAAAGATGCCGATGAACGTACAAGAAGCCTACAGAACTCCAAACAGACTGGACCAGAACAGAAATACCTCCCGTCACATAATAATCGAAAATGTACTAAACAAAGAAAGAATATTAAAAGCAGTAAGAGAAAAAGGCCAAGTAACATATAAAGGAAGACCTATTTGAATCACACCAGATTAGTCACCAGAGACTATGAAAGCCAGAAGATCCTGGGCAGATCTCATGCAGACACTAAGAGAGCACAAATGCCAGCGTAGACTACTATACCCAGCAAAACTCTCAATCACCATAGATGGAGAGACCAAGATATTCCATGATAAAACCAAATTTTCACAATATCTTTCCACAAACCCAGCCCTGCAAAGGATAATAGGTGGAAACCGCCAATACAAGGAGAGAAACTACACCCTGGAAAAAAATGAGATAGTAACCTTCTTTCATCAAAGCCAAAAGTAGATAACCACTCAAACATAAAGATAGAGTCAAGAATAGCAGGTGGCAATAATCACTATTCCTTAATCTCTCTTAATATCAATGGTCTCAACACCCCAATAAAAAAGACATAAACTAACAGACTGGATACGTAAACAGGACCCAGCATTTTGCTGCATGCAGGAAATGCACCTCAGTGTCAAAGACAAACACTACCTCAGAGTAAAAGGCTGGAAAACAATCTTACAAGTAAATGGTCCCAAGAAATGAGCAATTAGACAACAAAAGGAGGTCAAAGGGATACAAATTGGAAAGAAAGAAGTCAAACTATCACTATTTGCAGACAGTATGATAGTATACTTAAGCGACCCAGAGAACTTCACCAGAGAACTCCTACAGCTGATAAACAACTTCAGCAAAGTGGCTGGATATAAAATCAACTCAAGCAATTCAGTAGCCTTCCTATACTCAAAGGATAAGTAGGCTGAGAAAGAAATAAGAGAAATGATACCCTTCACGATAGCCACAAACAATATAAAGTATCTTGGTGTGACTCTAACCAAACAAGTGAATGATCTGTATGACAAGAACTTCAAGTCTCTGAAGAAAGAAATTGAAGAAGACCTCAGAAGATGGAAAAATCTTCCATGCTCATGGATTGGCAGGATTAATATAGTAAAAATGACCATCTTGCCAAAAGCAATCTACAGATTCAATGCAGTCCCCATCAAAATCCCAACTCAATTCTTCAAAGAGTTAGAAAGAGCAACTCAAAAATTCATCTGGAGTAACAGAAAACCCAGGATAGTTAAAACTATTCTCAAGAGTAAAATAACTTCTGGGGGAATCAGTATCCCAGACCTCAAGCTGTACAACAGAGCAATAGTGTTTAAAACTGCATGGTATTGGTATATTGACAGGCATGTAGATCAATGGAACAGAATTGAAGACCCAGAAATGAATCCACACTCCTATGGTAACTTGATCTTTGACAAAGGAGCTAAAACCATCCAGTGGAAAAAAGATAGTCTTTTCAACAAATGGTGCTGGCTCAACTGGAGGTCAACATGCAGAAGAATGCAAATCTATCCATTCTTATCTCCTTGCGTTAAGCTCAATTACAAGTAGATCAAGGACCTCCACATAAAACCAGACACACTGAAACTAATAGAAAGGAAACTAGGGAAGAACCTTGAACATATGGGTACAGGGGAGAACTTCCTGAACAGAACTCCAATAGCTTAAGCTCTAAGATCAAGAATAGACAAATGGGACTTCATAAAATTATAAAGATTCTGTAAGGCAAAGGACAATTTCAAAAGGACAAAGTGGCAACCAACAAACTGGGAAATGATCTTTACCAACCCTACATCCGACAGAGGGCTAATATCCAATATATACAAAGAACTCAAGAAGTTAGACTCCAGAGAGACAAGTAGCCCTATTAAAAAAAGGGTACAGAGCTAAACAAAGAGTTCTCACCTGAAGAATATCTAATGGCTGAGAAACACCTAAAGAGATGTTCATCATCCTTAGTCATTAGGGAAATGCAAATCAAAACAACCCTGAGATTCCCTCTCACACCAGTCAGAATGGCTAAGATCAAAAACACAGGAGACAGCAGTTGTTGGCGAGGATGTGGAGAAAGAGGAACACTCCTCCACTGCTGGTGGGATTGCAAGCTGGTAAAACCACTCTGGAAAGCAGTCTGGCGGTTCCTTAGAAAACTGGGCATGACCCTCCCGGAGGATCCTGCTATACCACTCCTGGGCATATACCCAGAGGCTTTACCTGCATGCAATAAGGACACATGCTCCATTATGTTCATAGCAGCCTTATTTATAATAGCCAGAAGCTGGAAAGAACCCAGATGTCCCTCAACGGAGGAATGGATTCAGAAAATGTGGTGTATTTACACAATAGAATACTACTCTGCAATTAAAAACAATGAATTCACGAAATTCCTAGGCAAATGGTCAGAACTTGAAAATGTCATCCTTAGTGAGGTAACCCAATCACAAAAGAACACACATGGTATGCAGTCACTGATAAGGGGATATTAACCCAGAATCTCAGAATATCCTAGACACAATTCGCATATCAATAGATTTCCAAGATGATGGAAGGAGAGACCCCTGGTCCTGGAAAGACTGGATGTAGGGGAATGCCAAAACAGAGAAGCAAGAGGGGGTTGAATGGTGAAAAGAGGGAGGGAAGGGGGCTTATGGGACTTTCGGAAAGGGAGGAAACGGGAAAGGGGAAATGATTTAGAATGTAAATAAAAAAACTTAGAAAATAAAATAAAATTAAAAAAAAGAACACACATGGTATGCAGACACTGATAAGGGGATATTAACCCAGAATCTCGGAATACCCTAGACACAATTCACATATCAATAGATTTCTAAGAAGATGGAAGGAGAGACCACGGTCCTGGAAAGACTGGATGTAGGAGAATGCCAGGACAGAGAATCGAGAGGGGGTTTAATGGGGAACAGAGGGAGGGAAGGGAGTTTATGGGACTTTCAGGGAGGGAGGAAATGGGAAAGGGGTAATCATTTGGAATGCAAATAAAAAACTTATAAAATAGAAAAAAAAGAAAATGCAATACGCAAAAAGCTCCTGACCCAAAACATGCTCGAAATTCAGGACAAAATGAGAAGACCAAATCTAAGGATAATTGGTATAGAAGAGAATGAAGATTCCAAACGTAAATGACTAGTAAATATCTTCAACAAAATTATAGAAGAAAACTTCCTTAACCTAAAGAGAGATGCCCATAAATATACAAGAAGCCTACAGAACCCCAAATAGATTGGACCAGAAAAGAAATTCTTCATCCTGAGTGAGGTAACTCAGACCCAAAAGGACATGCATAGTATGTACTCACTAATAAGTGGGTGTTAGACAAAAAAATTAAGAAGTACAGAGTACCCAAGATACAGTCCATAGAACTCAAAAAGGTCAAGAAGTTGAAGTGTCCAAGTGAGGATTCCTCAGTCCCACTAGGGAGGGAAAACAAACCAATCACAAGTGGGAAGGGAGGAAGGGACCTGGGAGCGAAAGTGGACAGGGTGAGGGGGAGTGGAGGGGAGAGGGGAACCTGATCTGGTATTGGGTGAGGGAAAAGGACAGAAACCCTGAGGGCCAGCAGAAAGAATGGAAACAGGCAACCTCAGGAGATAGGAGGTTAGGGGTACTCTCCAAAATTCACCAGAGACCTGGAAGGTGAGAGACTCTCAGGACTCAAAGATGAAATGCACGACTGTAGGGAGAGGGAACTAACACCTCCAGCAGAAAGATAGGGCATCAAATGAGAGAGGGGGCCATCCCATAGTCACAATTCTGACCCATAAATGTTCCTGTCTGAAAGAATTACATGGATAGAAATGGAGAGGAGCATGAGGAAAAGAAGGTCCAGTGACAGGCCCAAAGTAGAATCCAGCTCAAGGGGAGGTCCCAAGGTCTGACACTATTGCTGAAGCTATGGAGTGCTCACAAAAAGGGACCTAGCATGACTGCACTCTGGTAGTCCCATCAAGCAGCTCAAAGAGTCAGATGCAGATATTTGCACCCAACCAATGGACAGAAGCAGCTGACCCCTGTTGTTGAATTAGGGAAGGTTGAAAGAAGCTGAGGAGAAGGGCAATCCAGTAGGAGGACTAGCAGTCTCAATTAATCTGGACCCCAAGATGTCTCCAACACTGGACCACCAAACAGGTAGTATACACCAGCTGATATGAGGTTCTCAACAAACATACAGTAGAGGACTGCCAGGTCTGTGCTCATTCAGAGATGATGCACCTAACCCTCCAGAGACTGGAGGCCCCAGGGAGTTTAGAAGTCAGATGGGGTGGGGGTGAGGACATCTACATGGAGACAGGGGAGTGGGGAGGATATATGTTATGTGGAAGAGTCGGAGGGTGGACAGGTGTTGGGGGAATAAAATATGGAGTGTAAAAAAATAATTAATTAATTAATAAACTCAAAAAATCAAAACACCAAAAGCACAAAACAAAGAAAGATTATTAAAAGCAATAAAGAAAAAAGCTCAAGTAACATAAAACAGCAGACCTATCAGAAAAAAATATAAAATGCAATATGCTTTTAACCAAAAACATCCAGGAAATTCAGGACACAATGAGAAGACCAAACCTAAGGATTATAGGTATAGAAGAGAGTGAAGATTTCCACCTAAA
Organism: Tokudaia muenninki; assembly: GCA_036184385.1. NCBI lineage: Eukaryota > Metazoa > Chordata > Mammalia > Rodentia > Muridae > Tokudaia > Tokudaia muenninki. The sequence goes on along the minus strand of BTHS01000017.1, from coordinate 29,904,758 downwards.
GGACCAGTAAATGTCTTCAACAAAATAATAGAAGAAAACTGCCCTAGCCTAAAGAAAGAGATGCCCATGAACATACAATAAGCCTACAGAAATCAAAATAGATTTAACCAGAAAAGTAATTCCTCCTATCACATAATAATTAAAACACCAAATGTACTAAACAAAGAAAGAATATTAAAAGCAGTAAGGGAAAAAATTCAAATAGCATATAAAGGTAGACCTATCAAGTTACACTAGACTTCTCACGAGAGACTATGAAAGCCAGAAGTGCCTGGGCATCTGTCATACAGACCATAGGGAACACAAAATGGCAACCCAGGCTGCTATACCCAGCAAATCTCTCAATTACCATAGACAGAGAAACCAAGAAATTCCATGACAAAAACAAATTTACACAATATCTTTCCACAAGGATAATGTATGGGAAAAAAACAACAAAAGGAGGGAAACTACACAAGAGAAAAAGAAATTAATCTTCTTTTAATAAACCTAAAAGAAGATAACCACACAAACATAAAAATTACATCAAGAATAGCAGGAAGCAACAATAACTATTCCTTAATATCTCTTAACATCAATGGATTCAATTCCCCAATAAAAAGACATAGACTAACAGACTGGATATGTAATCAGGACCCAACATTTTGCTGCATACAGGAAATGCATCTCAGTGTCAAGGACAATCATTACCTCAGAGTAAAAGTCTGGAAAACAATTTTACAAGCAAATCACACCAGTCAGAATGGCTAAGATCAAAAACTCAGGAGACAGCAGGTGTGGGCAAGGATATGGAGAAAGAGAAACACTCCTCCATTGCTGGTGGGATTGCAAGCTGGTAAAACCACTCTGGAAAGCAGTCTGGCAGTTCCTCAGAAAACTAGGCATGACACTCCCAGAGGACCCAGTTATACCACTCCTGGGCATAAACCCAGAGGACTCACTGGCATGCAATAAGGACATATGCTCCATTATGTTCATATAAGCCCTATTTGTAATAGCCAGAAGCTGGAAAGAACCCAGATGTTCCTCAACAGAGGAATGGATACAAAAAAATGTGGTATATTTACACAATGGAATACTACTCAGCAATTAAAAACAATGAATTCATGAAATTCTTAGGCAAATGGTCAGAACTGGAAAATATCATCCTTAGTGAGGTAACCCAATCACAAAAGAACGCACATGGTATGCAATCACTGATAAGTAGATATTAACCCAGAAGCTCAGAATACCAAAGACACAATTCACATATCAATTGATTCCTACAAAGAAGGAAGGAGAGGCCCCAGGTCCTGGAAAGACTGGATGTAGCAGTGTAGGGGAATACCAGGACAGAGAAGCAGGAGTGGGTTGACTGGGGAACAGGGGGAGGGAAGACGGCTTATGGGAATTTCAGGGAGGGGAGAACCAAGAAAGGGGAAATCATTTGGAATATAAATAAATAATATAGAAGAAGAATAAATAAAAATATATAAATTTAAAAAAAAAACAAGCAAATGGACCGAGGAAACAAGCTGGAGTAGCCATTCTAATATCCAATAAAATAAACTTTCAAACAAAAGTCATCAAAATACACGGAAGGACACTTTATACTCATCAAAGGAAAAATCTACCAAGAACTCTCAATTCTGAACATCTATGCTCCAAATACAAGGGCACCCTCATTTATAAAAGAAACTTTACTAAAACTCAAAGCAAACATTTCAACTCACACAATTGTTGTGGGTAACTTTAACACCTCATTGTCATCAAGGGACAGAGCAGGGAAACACAAACTAAACAGAGACACAGTGAAACTAGCAGAAGTTTTGGACCAAATGGATTTAATAGATATCTAGAGAACATTTCATCCTAAATCAAAAGAATATACCTTCTTCTCAGCACCTTATGATACCTTCTCCAAAATTGATCATACAATTGGTCACAAAACAAACCTCAACAGATATAAGAAGATCAAACTAATCCTATGCCTCCAATCAGATCACTATGAAGTAAGGGTGGTCTTCAATAGCAACAAAAACAACAGGAAGCCTACATACATATTGAAGGGGAACAATGCTCTACTCAATGATACCTTTCTCAAGAGGGAAATAAGGGAAGAAATCAATTTAATGAAAATGAAGGCACAACATACCCAAATTTATGTAAGCAGTGCTAAGAGAAAAACTCATAGCTCCGAGTGCCTCCAAAAAGAAGCTGGAGAGAGCATACACTAGTAGCTTAACAGCACACCTGAAAGCTTTAGAACAGAAAGAAACTAATACACCCAAGAGGAATACAAGGCAGGAAATCATCAAACTCAGGGCTGAAATCAATCAAGTAGAAACAAAAAGAACTATACAAAGAATCAACAAAACCAGGAGCTGGTTCTTTGAGAAAATCAACAAGATAGATAAACCCTTAGCCAGACTAAACAGAGGACACTGAGATAGTGTCCGAATTAACAAAATCATAAATGAAAAAGGAGATATAACAACAGAAACTGAGGAAATTCAAAAAATCATCAGATCCTACTACCAATGCCTATACTCAACATAACTAGAATATCTGGAGGAAATGGACAGTTTCCTAGACACATACAAAATACCAAAGTTAAATCAGGATCAGATAGACCATCTAAACAGTTCCATAACCCCTAAAAAAATAGAAGCGGTCATTGAAAGTCTCCCAACCAAAAAAAGCACAGGGACAGATGGCTTCAGTGCAGAATTCTATTAGAACTTCAAAGAAGACATAACACCAATACTCTTCAAACTTTTTCACAAAATAGAAACAGAAGGAACACTACCCAACTCATTCTATGAAGCCACAATTACGCTGATACCAAAACCACACAAAGATGCAACAAAGATAGGGAATTTCAGACCAAATTCCCTTAAGAATATCGATGCAAAAATACTCAATAAAATTCTTGCCAACCGAATCCAAGAACACATCAAAACGATCATTCACCACGATCAAGTAGGCTTCATCCCAGGGAAGCAGGAATAGTTCAATGTATGGAAATCCATCAATGTAATCCACTACATAAACAAACTAACAGAAAAAAACCACATTATCATTTCATTAAATGCTGAAAGAGCATTTGACAAAATTCAGCACCCTTTCATGTTAAAGGTCTTGAAAAGATCAGGAATTCAAGGCCCATACCTAAATATAGTAAAAGCAATATACAACAAACCAGTAGCCAACATCAAACTAAATGGAGAGAAACTTGAAGCAATCCTACTGAAATCAGGGACTAGACAAGGCTGCCCTCTCTCTCCACATTTATTCAACATAGTACTTGAAATTCTAGCTAGAGCAATTAGACAACAAAAGGAGGTAAAAAGGATACAGATTGGAAAGGAAGAAGTCAAATTATCTCTATTTGCAGATGATATGATAATATACTTAAACGACCCAAAAAACTCCACCAGAGAACTCCTACAACTGATAAACAACTTCAGCAAAGTGGTTGGATATAAAATTAACTCATGCAAATCAATAGTTTTCCTGTATTCAAAGGATAAACAGGCTGAGAAAGAAATTAGGGAAATGACACCATTCACAATTGTCACAAACAATATAAAGTATCTTGTTGTGACTCTAACCAAACAAGTGAAAGATCTGTATGAAAAGAACTTCAAGTCTCTGAAGAAAGAAATCGAAGAAGATCTCAGAAAATGTATTGACAAGATTAATATAGTAAAAATGGCCATCTTGCCAAAAGCAATATACAGATTCAATGTGATCCCCATCAAAATCCCAACTCAATTCTTCATAGAGTTAGAAAGAGCAATTCTGAAATTCTCCTGGAATAACAAAAAAGCTAGGATAGCTAAAATGATTCTCATTAGTAAAAGAACGTCTGGGGGAATCAGTATCCCAGACCTCAAGCAGTACTACAGAGCAATAGTGTTAAAAACTGCATGGTATTGTTACAGTACAGGCAGGTAGATCAATGGAATAGAATTGAAGACCCAGAAATGAACCCACATACCTATGGCCACTTGATTTTTGACAAAGGAGCTAAAACCATCCAGTGGAAAAAAGATAACCTTTTCAACAAATAGTGCTGGTTTAACTGGAAGCTAGCATGCAGAAGAATGCATTCTTATCTCCTTGTACTAAGCTCAAGTGGATCAAGGACCTCCACATAAAACCAGATACACTGAAACAAATAGAAAGAAACTGGGGAAGAGCCAGGGAAAATTTCCTGAACAGAACACCAATAGCTTATGATCTAAGATCAAGAATTGACAAATGGTACCTCATAAAATTACAAAGTTTCTGTAAGGCAAAGGACACTGTCAATAGAACAAAATGGCAACCAACAAATTGGGAAAAGATATTTACCAACCTTACATCCAACAGAGGACTAATATCCAATATATACAAAGAACTCAAGAAATTAGACTCTAGAGAGCCAAATAACCCTATTTAAAAATGGGGTACAGAGCTAAACAAAGAATTTTCACCTGAGGAATATCTAATGGCTGAGAAACACCTAAAGAAATGTTCAGACGGGCAGTGGTGGTGCATGCCTTTAATCCCAGCACTTGGCAAGCAGAGACAACAGGCAGATTTCTGAGTTGAAGGTCAGCCTGGTCTACAGAGTAAGTTCCAGGACAACCAGGACTATACAAAGAAACCCTGTCTTGAAAAGCCAAAAAAAAAAAAAAAAAAAAAAAAAAAAAAAGAAAGAGAGAGAGAAATGTTCAGCATCCTTAGTCATCAGGGAAATGCAAATCAAAACAACACTGAAATTTCACCTCACAACAGTCAGAATGGCTAAGATCAAAAACTCAGGAGACAGCAGATGTTGGTGAGGATGTGGAGAAAGAGGAACACTCCTCCACTGCTGGTGGGATTGCAAGCCGATACAACCACTCTGGAAATCTGTCTGGCAGTTCCTCAGAAAACTGGGCATGATACTACGGGAGGACCCTGTTATACCACTCCTGGGCATATACCCAGATGATTCCCCAGCATGTAATAAGAACACATGCTTTGCTGTGTTCATAGCAGTCCTATTTATAATAGCCAGAAACTGGAAAGAACCCAGATGTCCCTCAGTGGAGGACTGGATACAGAAAATGTGGTATATTTACACAATGGAATTCTACTCAGTTATTTTAAACAATGAATTCATGAGAAATTAGGCAAATGGGTGGAACTGGAAAATATCATCCTAAGTGAGGTAACCCAATCACAAAAGAACACACATGGTATGCACTCACTGATAAGTGGATATTAGCCCAGGAGCTTGGAATACCCAAGACACAATTTACATACCAAAAGATGCCCAAGAAGAAGGAAGAACAACGTATAGATACTCTGTTCCTTCTTAGAAGGGTGAACAAAATACCCACAGAATGAGATACAGAGGCAAAGTGTGGAGCAGAGACTGAGGGAAAGACCATCCAGAGACTACCTCACCTAGTGATCCATCCCATGTACATTTACAAAACCCAGACACTATTATAGATTCCCACAAGTACTTGCTGACTGGAACCAGATATAGTTGTCACCTGGGAGGCTCTGCTAGTGCATGACAAATACAGAGGGGGAAACTCTCAGCCAGCCATTGAACTGTGCACAGGGTCCACAATGGGGGAGCTACAGAAAGGACCCAAGGAGCTGAAGGGGTTTGCAGCGCCACAGAAGGAACAACAATATGAGCCACCCAGTACTCCCAAAGCTCCCAGGGACAAAAACATCAACCAGAGAGTACACATGGTGTTACCCATGGCTCCAGATGCATAGGCAGCAGAGGATGGCCTTGTTGGACATCAAAAGAGAGGCCCCTTATCCTGGAAAGGCTCAATGCAGCAGTGTAGGGGAATACCAGGACAGGGAAGTGGGAGGGGTTTGATTGGGGATCAGGAGGAGGGGAGATGGCTTATGGGACTTTCAGAGGGTGGGGCAGGAAAGGGGAAATCATTTGAAATGTAAAGAAAGAATATATCTAATTAAAAAAGTAAAATAGTTTACCTTTTAAATATTAAAAACAAATTTTAAAAAATAAATTACCATAATAAAGGAATAAGTTTAATGTATGATTATGTTGGAGAGAGGGAGAAAGTGTGGGAGAAGTTGGAGGATAGAAGGAAGGGAGCGAGGAAAGAAGAAACAAAAGAGAGGCAGGAAGGAAGGGAAAGAAATGAAAAAAGAAAACAAAAAGAAAAACATCTGTCTTTTCTTTACAATGGGACTATCTATAGCTGCATAGAACCTGGTGGAATTAAAAGGCCATGATTCTTCATTATCACAGCAATGGTTTTCTCAAAATTATCCATGATGGGAAAATAAGTAGAGGAAAAACAGAAAAGTAATGGAATATGTGCTTAGTTCCATGGCTTTCTCCACACATTCCTTATCATCTAGACAGGAAACCAAAGCTTGACTGTAAATCAAAGGCAAAGGGTAGACTAGCACCCTGTGTTTCCAGAGACCATCACCACTATGGGACTGTTCCAGTTCATTGGATATTTAGATGCATATCTCTAGGCAAAGCTTCTGACTCAATGAGTCTAGATGAGGATCAGATAGTATTTGTAATGTGGTACAAAATTCAGACATCACTGATGACCTCCAGAGCTGTCCCACATGGGTCTGACTGCCCTTCAGGCTTTGAACATAGTAACAATACTCTGCTTCTGGAAATTTCCTCCGGCTGCACATATAATATCCAAAACTGTTATTCTGTAATCTTCAGACTTTTTCTTCCATATAGAAAGCTTCTTGCATATTTCCAGAATAAATATCTGTCTTTGTCATTCCACATCAGTAGACATGATCCATCTTTGCCTACCTTGATGAGACTCTCTGTCTCCAGAAATCTGAGAGTTTATCATCAGCTGAAGAAAATCTAGTCTTTGCTGAAAGAAAAGATTTTGGAAGGAGAAAACTCAGTTGTGTGTTCAGAGAGAGTCACAATGGCAGAACTAACCATACATCAAGAATAATACTTACTTAAGTCCAGAAATCTCACTAGGGTGCCAGAGTTAATGATAAACAAGTATGTCCACATACCAGCTTTACACAGCACAATGGTTTCCTGAGTAAACACCGGTTATGTGTCTAGTGGTGCTGGTCTTTGCTGCTCTTGACCCTGATTTCTCTGGGTTCTGAGCTGCCCTGGTTGGCCCCTTCCCTTATCATATGTTTACACCCAGGAAGAAGTTCTGGACTTCAATCTGTGCTCTTCAATCTTAACCCTGAACCATGTCCTTATAGATGAAACTCTGCCATTTCCATATCTCAACAATAGTTTGGGGGTAAGCATCTTGAAATGTTCCATGGAACTAGAATGCTAGGATTATTAGTGAGATCTGGGAAGGTGGAGGTTACCCAGTCCTGCCTCTCTGACCTATGGACTTTCTTATTCTGAAGTTAAGCTATGTATAACAAAGGCTGAATATCTGGAAAAGTCATAGGCCCACTTCAAGTCACAGGAGGTTCAAATTTAATTTAGACCACCAGGCAGGTTGAACATTCTTTTATTCCTAGCTTTTTAGGCAGGATGACTAAGAGTTATAGGAAAACCTGGGCTACATAGCCATAGCATGTCTCAAAAAATTAAAAACTGAAAATAAAACAAACTGAACAGCACCAGATAACTTAAAATGGATTTCTTTTGGAAAACTGACAAAATAATAGGTTTGGAAGTGAAGCTTTTCCTTGCCAGTGGTGAATTAAAATATCTGGAAAGTAATGTTTAAACAGAATAATTATCCTTTTAGGAAAAGCTATGGTAACTTTTGTTCCACAATTTTGTAAAGATATATTTATATGTTTTAATGTATGTCTCTGTGTGGGTATGTGCATGTGTGAGTGCTGGTGCCCCTAAAGGTCAGAAGATAGTACTGGGATCCATAAAGCTAAGGTTACAGTATTCTATGAAGCCCCAGCCCCACCTCAGTGTGGGTCTTAATCTCTGGTCCTATGTAAAAACAGATCAACTTTTAAACACAGCCATTTCTTCAGCTCTCTTACCTCATTATTTTAAATATTTACATTAAGCCATACTTTAAAAATAAAAATTGTACATATCAATGAGTACAGTGGGGTTTTGATACACACACACACACACACACACACACACACACACACACATATATATATATATATATATATATATATATATATATATGCTGTTCAAATCAGGTTAAACATATTTTCAGATATATATTATTCATTCATGATAGAATCTTCTAAGCCCACTCCTCTAATAGCTTTTGGAATTTTAAAAATAGCTTCAATGCACATAGGAGTACATATATTATCCACACAAACTTGTCATTATATGACCAGCAGAAAGATGGCTGGATCATATAGGAGTTCTAATTTTTAACTTTTTCTCATCCTTTTCCCCTTTTATAAACTAAGATCACAGACCTTAATCCTTGAAGATATGAGCTGCCGTTAATAATTGCTGCACCATTGGGTTCTCCTGATCCAACATTAAAGCTGTTCACAATATGTAAAGCTAGAATAGGGTTCATCTGTATACCCAGAGCAACTTGAACCGCTGTTCGAGGATGATACACTTTTCAACCATATCAACTTGAGTTGAAGTATATAAATATAGTTTTCTGACAGGAGCCATGCAGGAAAGGCTATGGCAAACAAGTGAGTTTTCTGGAGAAGGCTCACTATTTTGCATGACTGCAATTGGTACACTCTTAGAGACATGGATCCTGAAGACTTCAAACCAAGATTGTTCTCGCTGCTGATATGGCTTTCTAGCCACTATTACATAGCCTGATGAATCCTGAGCATCAGCCTACCCTATTGGGTAAATTTCCTACAGATTAATATGAAGATGTACTTTCATGTAATAATGCTGTTTGGATGAATTGACGGTTTCATAATTCCTAATAATGCTTTTATAGAATTGATTCCAGTAATTTTTAAGCCCTCTGCTGAATAAAAATAGAGTTTTTGCAAGTAGAGATTTGTGTCATGAGCTAATTGCACTAGGAAAAGAAAAATAGGCTTGCAACAAATTATGGTCAAGGAAAAACATTCATTCTAGGTCAGGTCCAAGGAACAGGCCACAGATGTTCACTATAATAAAGCAGAGCCATGTAAAACTGTCGTTTTGAGCTTGTAGAATGAAATACTACTTTGAACTTATAATCTACAATTTACTATAACTCCATTTTGTTTGACATTTATCTGTGAGATAATTTTTTTCTTACATAGAAGACTTGTCTAAAAAGCTATAAAAAGTTGAAAGCAAAAATAAAGGTTCAGTGTAGGCCTTTTCTACTTCATCCAGTGTGTGTATTTGTGTGTGTGTGTGTGTGTGTGTGTGTGTGTGTGCGCGCGCGCGCGTGCGCACGTGTGACTTTCTTTCCCTTTCACTCTAGCTCACAAGGAGTTAGTGAGCTCAAAGTTTCTTGCCTGGCTAGCTATCAGGCCCCTGAGATAAAGAATAAAGAGCCTGACTAATTTTCTTTTACTAATCCCCTACTGCTATCAGCAGGACTCAATTACAAAAAGCCATTGGCTTTTGGCCTCAGGAGAGCAAAAGAGAGCTGAATTGTCAGGATCCAGGAACTCTGGCTCCCAGAACAGTATTAAGAGAGAGTTAATTGCCAGAAGTCTTCAGCCTCTGGTCTGTCAGAAGCTGTTACCCACATCAGTACCTGAATGTCAAGACCAGACCTTGACAGTTTTTCATAATCCCCCTAACTAATTCACATCCTCACAAATTGTATGAAAGTGATTTTTTTCTGACATATAAAGTTCCCATTTCAAAAACGTTTGTTTTATGACATATTGGTTGTAATACATACAGTTTAATTTTATGTACTTTCTCCCTGGCTTATTTCATATCTCTATACTCAATGCTTCATTTTCTTCAAAGTATAAAAATTTCCCTGTTCTTAACCTACTCTAATTTTTAAAATTATACAAAACAAATATGCACACATTGACATTTAACACTATCAATAAATACATATCCTCATGTGATCAGCTATTACCTTTACTTTTTCTTGCATGCAGTTCTCTTTTATTCGTTCTACAGAAGTTCTAAGGAATCTTATAACGTCTTTTGGAAACACAGTTATTTCAAGTGCTTCAAAAACTGGGGTAAGGAATGGAAAGAGTACTAGAGGGAGAAAAAGGAAATCATGATGAAAATACAAAATTTACCTGGAATGATTACTTTTATTCTGACAACAATAAAATAAAAGTTACAACAATAAAAGTCATCAGGATCTCAACCAAGATCCATAAAATCAGAAGAGAAGTGAGACATCTCAAAAATTCTCTTTAGGTTTACAGTGCTCTGATCCCAGGATCAAACTGACATCTATCAGATAGAGAAAACTGCAAACTAGTAGGAACTGTAAATATGGTTGAAAATGCTCACAAAATAATACACTGAAACAAGTAACTATTAAATATAATAAAATAAGTTAAGAAGAATTATATTACAGTATCTAAGTAGAATTCACCTCAATGAGGCTCTGCTGTGTAATAAAGGATATGAATACAAATGAAAATGAGCACAACAGGTTCATAGATGCAAAACATTCCTTGAGAAGAACCAACACTGTATTGTGACTAAAGGTACTTCCAGAATTAGATAAATGTATAATGTATTTTTATTATTTTTACAATTTTTAATTACATGTAGGTTGTGTGTCTGCATGTGGTTATGTGCATGTGAGTACAGGTGCCCTTGAATATCGAAGTCACTGGATCCTCTGTAGCTGGAGTTACAAATAATTGTGAGTTATCTGATATGAATTCCAGGGATGAAATTGGGTGTTCTGGAAAAGCAGCAAGTGCTCTTAACCATTGAACTATCTCTCCAGCCCAAGTAAATATATAATATTGAACACTAAACTCATCAATTCACCTTGAGTATATGTACAAAAGAAATAAAAACTATTGTTCAAACCTGTATAAAATATTTAGAGAAACACAATAAATAACAGTTTGAAAAATTCCAAATATATATCAATGACAAATTAAGCCACTAAAAGAAAGGAGACACTGAAACATCCTCCAAGATACACAAATGTTTGAAGTTTTAGTGAGTCTAGCCTTTAACGCCTGACACACACACACACACACACACACACACATACACACACACAAACACACACAGCTGTCCCCAGTCCTTTATGGACTTTTAAAAACATAACAATTACGAAACTAGATAAAAGGTGGCGTATTATACAATTCTATTTACAGGAAATTAGAGACTAGATGTCTGTTGCTCAAGTGTGCAGAAGGTAGGAAGTTAGTAGCTAAATGTTCAGGCCTGTTAAGTTATTCCATAACTGAAAACACTGATGACAGTGAATATCTTTAAATACACTGAAAGCCATGAGTCAGCTCATTGAAGTGGGTCAAATATGTAAAATAAAGTTCACAAAAATGTAGGAAAGTTACCAGTGGGAGAAAGGAAGGATGAGGCAGAGGAATGGGGGAAAGAAAATGATTAAAATCCATTTTTAAATGTATAAAACTTGGAAAATAAAAAGGAGGAAGTCATAAATAATGAAATGACAGTTCACATACTCACTGAGAGGAAAAATGGGTCCAAGAAATTAAATTTTAAGATTTTCTTCACTTTTTGTACAAAGGGATTCTGTGGGTTGTTGAGGGAATCAATATTTACTCCGAATGAAGTGGCTATGATCACATCCATGCTGTAGGCCCCAAAGATGCTGAAGAGAGAGTTGGAAATTAACATCTACACCTCCTCCTGTTCCTTCTAATATAATGGATCAAATGGGAGTAAATTCACAAACTAAGGGAAGGCAGACACTGTGAGAATCCCTGCTGTGGTCAATCTAATCCTCCATCACACTTTTCATGAGAATTTTCTTATTTGACTGTGTGAACACTGTCCTCGCTCTGGGTTGTGACAGGGATACTATGAGGGTTAGTTTTAGTTGTCAACTTGACACAATCTACAATAATTTGAGAAGAGATTCTCAGTGAGTGGTTGTCTGCAAGAAGGTGGCATTGGTCATTTCTAGGAGATATTACCTTGACTGTGGAAAGAGCCTGTCCACTTTGGGCAGCACCTTTGGCTTAGTTTAAGTCCCTGTTTGCTTAAAAGAAGAAAAGGTGAACTGAGCACAAGTGTGTATTTCCTTCACTCTGTTCTTGACTGTGGATGTGATTAAGGGCTTCAAGTCATTGCCTTGACTTCCCTGTAATGATTGACTGGAACCTGATGTGGAGGTACCATGCCTCACCAGGAGGATGTGTAATGCTTGTCTATGCCTAGGGAACTAAGAAAGAGAATATTATAATAGATACTTGTATGTTGCTGGTATTTCTGCCCAAAGCCTATTAATCTTCAGGATGACACACAAGAACTATTATTAATTCCCTGGATGTAGTATCTCATGCTCAAGTACTAAGAGATCTGCTATTCCCCTACCATTAGGATGGTGGCAGAAGTATTACAAGTTGGGAAAATCAATAATATTCCTGGTAAGACAAAAAAAAGCTCTCCATGTTAATTAGAGAAAACATCTATTTATGTGTTAACACGTTCCTCATTTGCTATGATATTTTATTACTGAAATAGTTATGGAATTAGAATAGATATCAAGAGACATGAAGTTAGAGGAAAAGTGAAACCTATAATCAGACAAACTACTTCAGTGTGAGTGAGGTGTGGATGACAAAGATGTGGAGGCACCATGCCCCACCAGGGTGAGGTGTTTCTGAATTACTCAAAAAGTCAGAGTTCATTTAAGAAGATGATCTGATTACAAATCACACAGCCTTAAGGGACTTCCCTCTTTAAAATTTGGATAGAAGTGAAATTTTGGAATAGTTACACTTTCATTTATTGACTCTGGCTGCATATTGCATGTATGTGCACCTCTTCTGTCCAGTGTCTGTGGGTGTATTATATGTGTATTTGAGTGGCCACACTGGTTCCATGGCATGCATGTAGAGGACAACATGAGGGAGTCAATTCTCCTTCCCTTTTGTGGGTTCAAAATACAGGTTCTCAGTCTTGGTGGTAACCTCCTTTACTCACATAGCCATCTTGCTGATCCTAGAGAAGATTTACTGTTTCACTGATATCATTCATAAGCCAATGAAGAGAAATAAATAGCTTTAAGTTCTACATTATCTCTTCTCTAGAACATATACAATGTCCTAATATGGGTTGAATGGTTTCTTTGCTGTCTACTTTCTATGGAATCTACACTAACAAGTGTGTTTTAAAACATGATCTTTCTTTCTAAGCTATCTTTTTTGTTTTCTAGGATTTCCAAAATAATAACTGATAGATTAATCACAGCTCTAACATAAAGAAGTGGTATCCTTTCACCTAGAGCCACCTGTGGTGGTTTGCATAGGTATAACACCTATAGATTCATGTGAGTGAATGCTTAGCCCATAGTAGGTGGCACCATTAGGATGTGTGGCCTTGTTGGAAGAAGTATGTCCTTGTTGGAGGAAGGGTGTCACTGTAGAGTCAGGCTTTGAGGTCTCATATATCTGTAAGGAATGCTTAAAGGACAGTTTCTTTCTGATGCATGTTGATCAAGATTTAGAACTCTCAGCTGCTTCTCCAGCACCATGTCTGCCTGGACACTACCATGCTTCCCGCCATGATGATAATGAACTAAACTTCTGAAAGAGAAAGTCAGCTCCAATTAAATATTTTTTCCTTTATAAGAGTTGTCATGGGTTTCCAGTTTGCATCTGCATCCTGGAGCATACCCTGTGCTAGAGCTCTCACCACACCAATCACACCCAGAGACAACTTGATCTCCAGGAGTTCTGACACACACAAGCTCACAGGGTCACAGGAGGGACAGGCTCCAGTCAGAAAAATCAGGGCCAGCTAACACCAGAGATAACCAGGTCACAATAGGTAGGGCAAGAGCATAAGCAACAGAAACCAATGCTACTTGACATCATCACAACCCAGTTTTCCCACCACAGCAAGCCCAGGATAACCCAACTCTACTGGAAAGCAAGATTCTTATCTAAAATCCCATCTCAGGATGATGGTACAGGACTTTAACAAGGACATAAATAAGTCCCTTAAAGAAATACAGGAGAACGCAGCTAAACAGGTAGAAGCTCTAAAGTAAAAAAACCACATAAATCCCTTAAAGAATTATAGGTGCAGAAGATACCATAGAAAACATAGACACAACAGTCAAAGAAAATGCAAAATGCAAAAAGCTCTTAACCCAAAACATCCAGGAAATCCAGGACACAATGAGAAGACAAAATCTAAGGATAATAGGTATAGAAGAGAATGAAGATTCCAAACTTAAATGACTAGTAAATATCTTCAACAAAATTATAGAAGAAAACTTCCCTAACCTAAAGAAAGATGCCCATAAATATACAAGAAGCCTACAGAACCCCAAATAGATTGGACCAGAAAAGAAATTCTTCATCCTGAGTGAGGTAACTCAGACCCAAAAGGACATGCATAGTATGTACTCACTAATAAGTGGGTGTTAGACAAAAAAAAAAAGTACAGAGTACCCAAGATACAGTCCATAGAACTCAGAAAGTTCAAGAAGGTGAAGTGTCCAAGTGAGGATTCCTCAGTCCCATTAGGGCGGGAAAACAAACCAATCACAAGTGGGGAGGGAGGAAGGGACCTGGGAGGGAAAGTGGACAGGGTGAGGGGGAGTGGAGGGGAGAGGGGAACCTGATCTGGTATTGGGTGAGGGAAAAGGACAGAAACCCTGAGGGCCAGCAGAAAGAATGGAAACAGGCAACCTCAGGAGATAGGAGGTTAGGGGAACCCTTCAGAATGCACCAGAGACCTGGAAGGTGAGAGACTCTCAGGACTCAAAGATGAAATGCACGACTGTAGGGAGAGGGAACTAACACCTCCAGCAGAAAGATAGGGCATCAAATGAGGGAGGGGGCCATCACACAGTCACAACTCTGACCCATAAATGTTCCTGTCTGAAAGAATTACACGGATAGAAATGGAGAGGAGCATGAGGAAAAGAAGGTCCAGTGACAGGCCCAAAGTAGAATCCAGCTCAAGGGGAGGTCCCAAGGTCTGACACTATTGCTGAAGCTATGGAGTGCTCACAAAAAGGGACCTAGCATGACTGCACTCTGGTAGTCCCATCAAGCAGCTCAAAGAGTCAGATGCAGATATTTGCACCCAACCAATGGACAGAAGCAGCTGACCCCTGTTGTTGAATTAGGGAAGGTTGAAAGAAGCTGAGGAGAAGGGCAATCCGGTAGGAGGACTAGCAGTCTCAATTAATCTGGACCCCAAGATGTCTCCAACACTGGACCACCAAACAGGTAGTATACACCAGCTGATATGAGGTTCTCAGCAAACATACAGTAGAGGACTGCCAGGTCTGTGCTCATTCAGAGAAGATGCACCTTACCCTCCAGAGACTGGAGGCCCCAGGGAGTTTAGAAGTCAGATGGGGTGGGGGTGAGGACATCTACATGGAGACAGAGGAGTGGGGAGGACGTATGTTATGTGGAAGAGTCGGAGGGTGGACAGGTGTTGGGGGAATAAAATATGGAGTGTAAAAAAATAATTAATTAATTAATAAACTCAAAAAATCAAAACACCAAAAGCACAAAACAAAGAAAGTTTATTAAAAGCAATAAAGAAAAAAGCTCAAGTAACATAAAACAGCAGACCTATCAGAAAAAAATATAAAATGCAATATGCTTTTAACCGAAAACATCCAGGAAATTCAGGACACAATGAGAAGACCAAACCTAAGGATTATAGGTATAGAAGAGAGTGAAGATTTCCACCTAAAGGACCAGTAAATGTCTTCAACAAAATAATAGAAGAAAACTGCCCTAGCCTAAAGAAAGAGATGCCCATGAACATACAATAAGCCTACAGAAATCAAAATAGATTTAACCAGAAAAGTAATTCCTCCTATCACATAATAATTAAAACACCAAATGTACTAAACAAAGAAAGAATATTAAAAGCAGTAAGGGAAAAAGTTCAAATAGCATATAAAGGTAGACCTATCAGAATTACACCAGACTTCTCACGAGAGACTATGAAAGCCAGAAGTGCCTGGGCATCTGTCATACAGACCATAGGGAACA